>JAJEKB010020026.1:0-47549 GCA_022393335.1 Macrotrachela quadricornifera
TAGACAACAATCACTATTTTCTAGAATATTTTTTTTCAACTCAACATTTTATAATTTAACATTAATAAAATATTGTGAAATTAACTCCAAGAAAGAGAAATAAAGAATAAATATCCGTACAATAATGATACGAATTGATTGATGACAAGAAAAATTAAGATTAATTAATATAGAGCTGTCAGTCACTAAGAACACTAGTTTTCTGGAAAACGTATAATACTATTTATGTTTGGATTGATTGATAATTGATAATAGCGAATATTAATCGACTTTTAAGCTAATGATAATTCAAGTAGAAGCGAATTCTAAAACATTAATGTAAAGAATTTAAAAGATTTTTCAATACATTTGATTGGATTTCTTTCTTATATAACTTAGAATTTATGAGACAATAAAGTGCAAGTTTGAATGCGAGACCATCAGCGATCGTATCCAAGCGTTAGCGATTTTCCTCAAGGTATTTTTTTAGCTGATCTTAGAGAATTTTAATAAGCTTCTATTGCACAAAAAAATTTGAATGGTCGAATAGTTGGCTTAGATGTGTTTCTTTCACTGAGTGCTCGCTATTTCGATAGAATCGGAGTGTTCGAAAGAAAGCTGAATGAGCGAAAAGAAGATGCAACTCTTAAATTCGTTCAAAATATTTTCACGCCAACTGAAATTCGAGTACTCGTAGAAAATCGACTGGTCGATTATTCAAGATCGAGGAGATCGAAATTACAGTTAGCTGGATGTCAGATTTTTCGAGGGGTGTGCATTTTAACAGAACAGAGAAAATTTGATCGAAATGATTCTCGAACAGTCGCCGTGCCTATCGAAGGTCTTTTTAGATTTACTTGGGCGGTATTCGTGACATAGGACATGATAGTTATCATTACTTAGTGTACATGATGACATTAGATGATTAATAATATTTAATAAAAAAATACTAGATTGTTTTACAATCAATTTAATATTTCAAATTTTTTTGAACAAAAGACATGAAGACATTGAATGATTAGAAGACTGCTCAAAAAACTAAACAATTTTTAATCAAAGAAGTTTTCTCAATAGTTTTTTCTTGGAAAGTAGAAACTTATGAACATTCACTGATTGATTAAATTTAAATAAATATGATTTTATTTTTTTGTATAAACTAAATATTTTCGATGTTTTTGTTTTTTGACGCTGAAGATATATGTAAATTAGACGAATAATATTCAATCTAAAGAGAATAATGGATTAGCTCAATGAATCACCTATTATTTTTATGTAAAAAAAGGTATCTTGCTACTTTTTTCTACATTAGTAAATCATGTCTGCGTTTACGAATATGTATTTCTAAATTTTATATTATGACTCAGTCTTATTTTCTTTTTTGGTCAATGGAAGGAAAAAAATACACTAGCAAGTTATTATAATTAAGCATTTTAAACTCTGCGACATGTATTCTGTTTACAAACATTATTCATCTTCGACTAGTCGATTTCAATTTTTTGATTTTGGAATTTAAATCTTCCTTATCAATAGGTTAATTATGAATCATCATAAATTGATGTATATAACAAGAAAAAATATTGTTGCTTACGCTTTCATTTATCATATAATTACTAGCTTATTCTTTTATTTAGACAGTGTTAAACGTTTAATGCATCAGTAATCACAGCAATAAGTGAGAGGCAAAAATGTGCGCTCTTCACGCCCTGTTTAGCTTTTTTTTTCGTTGAGGTTCACAGGTACTGTATTTATTTATTCGTATTTAAATTTGATTATTCTCGAACATTATTTTACGGTAAGTGCTCTATACTATTTCTAAACAATCATCATAATAATAAAAGTAATAAAGATGAGAACAGTAGATACGAAAGTTAGAAAGAGAAAGAAAATAAAACATAAAAGAAGAAACACCACAAACGAGTAGAAAAGTCAGCCTCATAGAGTGACATATGTTGAAACTGACGATTCGTCTCTTACACTGAATCAGTTTTTTTTTATTGCTTCAACGGGTGTTTCATAACAGAGAGTTGGAAATAATATTTTGATAGAGGTCACTATTATAATTTCAAATAGAATTAATAATGAATTTTATATCAAATGAAAGGACGTCGAAGACGGGAATTATTGGTACTAAATATTAATAGTTATCGAAACTTTTTAATATCGAACATAAGAGATTTTTCGACATATTTTGATGTAGAAAATCAAAGCGTCAGGAATTCAGATGAGAAGTAAAAAATTTTTTTCTTGGATATGTTTACATAGGTGGATAGAGTTTGTCGAGTTCTATAAGACTATATATATTAAAAATTTTTGAAGCCATTTTTCTTAAATGAAAAATTGGAAAAACTAGTTGAGAGATATTAAAAAATATTAAAAAAACGAATTTTTTTATATCGATGAAAAACACTCAAATTTTCATTAAAATAACCTTTTTTCATTACTTTTACTACTACATACGCTTCAAAATATACTCATTAAACGCAGTTTTTCATGCTACATCTGACGATTATATTTTGAGGCGTATGTAATAGTAAAAGCAATGGAAAAAGGTGATTTTACTGGAAATTCGAATGTTTTTCTTCGATAGAAACAAATTCGTTTTTTTAAGATTTTTCAACTAGTTTTTTGAGTTTTTCACCTCAAAAAAATGGCTTCAAAAATTTCTAATATATATCCCTGGAAAAAATGACTTGCACACTGTATTTTGGGTATATTGTAACTATACAAAGGTATTTTTTTAAAAATCATGACATACTGTGAAAGTTCGTAGAATTTTCTATCATTCTGTATACTTATTTATTTTCTTGCATTCATTTATCGAATAGCAAATTTGAGTAGAATGTAAGCACTCTCATGTCCCGATTCCCACAGACATAAATTTTTCACTGTCATCAAGATTAGTTTTTGAAAATTTTCAATATTCTAAAACTATCTTTTTAGGAAAGTAGTTATATATTCTTCAAGAGCTTGAAATTCTCTATCATTCTATATACTTTTGTCCTATCTTACATGTATGTGTTGCAGCACATATTTGTAAGACAAGACAAAAATATATAGAATGATAGAGAATTTCAAACTCCATGAATATTTGTATTTGCTTTGTAAAAACTTTTGCCCAAAGGGATAATACTTTCAAAAATAACACTACAAAAGTAACAACAAATTGTAGATTTTTGATACTTGTCGATTAAAGATTTTTTCATTGTACTCAAATTTTCTTTTCAATAAATGAACATAAGAATATAAGTAAATGTACAGAATGATGGAGGATTTCAAGCTCTTGAAGAATGTATAATTACTTTTCTGAAGAGATAATTTTAGAGTTTTGAAAAATTCCAAAAACTAATCTTGATGACAGTGAAAAATTCATATCTGTAGGAATCTGAAAATGAGGATGCCTTCATTCTACTCAAATTTACTGTGCAATAAATGAATGCAAGAAAATAAATAAATAAATAAACAGAATGATAGAAAA
Organism: Macrotrachela quadricornifera; assembly: GCA_022393335.1. Lineage (NCBI taxonomy): Eukaryota > Metazoa > Rotifera > Eurotatoria > Philodinida > Philodinidae > Macrotrachela > Macrotrachela quadricornifera. Next base: position 3,455 of record JAJEKB010020026.1, read on the forward strand.
TTCCACGAACTTTCACAATATGTCATTATTCTTGAAAAAAATATCTTTTTATAGTGACAATATGCCGAAAATACAGTGTGCAAGTATTTTTTTCCAGGGGTATATATAGTTTCATAGGACTCGACAAGCTCTATCCAACTATGTAAACATATTCAAGAAAAAAAAATTTTACTTCTCATCTGAATTGCTGATACATTGACTCTCTGCATCAAAAACTGTCGAAATTTTTTTAAGTTCAATATTAAAAGTTTCGATAACTATTAATATTTAGTTCCAATAATTCTGCTCTCGACGTGCTTTCATTTGATATAAAATTCATTATTAACTCTATTTGAAATTATAGTGGCAACCCCTATCAAAATATTATTTCCAACCCTGTATTTAGTCACACAAGGGCTGTTTAAAAGGTCATATTTGTAAGATTTCGGTTGATAACTCATTTTACTAAAAGAAAGAGTAAATTCTCAATATAATGTTTCGGCTTTTTTAAATTAAAAAAAAATTTTTTTTTTATTTTCTGATTTTTGAACATTTTGTATTTTAAGAATATTTATAATTCAAAATGAAAATGTCAATAAAAGAAAAACCTCTGCTATATAGTCTCTTTCAGAAGATACGATACAGTTATCCATGACTGCTCTCTTTTTCTTGTAACTGCATGCAACTACGATATTTTGATCACCGTTGCATGTAACTGTATCGTAGCTGTTCTCCATTACGAGTCAAGATGTAATTACAGTGTCATTATATATGAAAACACGAATATTTTTTACGGCCTATTTTTTCGGTAATATTTATTTTGCCTTTTTTGTTTCACTGTTCCTCTTTTCGACTTTTTTTCGTTCTATCAAATCAATACATACCCACACATTGTATGTGTTATAAACAGATGAGTATACATTTTATTACTCTTTCGTTTTGCGAAATGTATACAGGACTCTTTTTCTCTATTTTTCGTTATTTATAAATAACTATCGTATCTTTTATTTGAGCTTTATGATTTGCGCGTATATGATGAAAATAAATGAGTAAACATATTTTTTAGATGGGTGAAACATCGAATGAAACTCGCATTCTCATTCGAAATAAGTCAATACCAAAAAAACATACCATTTACTTTTTGCTACTTATTTCGCCTATAGCTTGGCTCAAATGCTTTGGACTCATATTTTATCGTACTCGAGCACGAACACCTTCAATCGCTCTTTTTCAATACGCCGTTCTTCTACTTGTAATTCTTCTTATGGCAGTTTCCGCTTATCTGTTTTATTCACTGACAGATGATTCAGGTCAATATATTCTCTATCTGTCTAATGTTGCATTCAATATGACATCAATGGCTGAAGGTAGACAACAATTCAACGAACTGATCTGGCGTACTGTATTGAAGACATTCTTTCTTGGCGTTATCTTTGGTCTTATCCAAGCATGTAATTTTTTCTTAGCTGCTCAGTGGCGTCAACGACTTTGTGATCGTTTTCAAGAATTATTATTCAGGTCACCTAATGGTTGTGTATTGTATGACATGGTACAGACGGATGAAGATATGCCCAAAGTGATTACTAATGATGTGAAACAGTTTACGAGTAATTTTGCCACTGTACTTTTCGGATCTATGTACTTCATGAGCGGTTTATCTATATGTGCCTTGATTATTACTACCTGTGTGGTTATCGTACGTCTAACGAGTGGGGATGCAAGTGGAATTCTTATTTGTTTCGTGGCATTCATCTTTTATGTATTGATTGTATTACCAGGCGCGCAGTTTTACAATTCAAATCTTGTACAACAAGTAAGGTCAAAATTTTTTGCGATTAATTAGATGTAGGAAGGAGAATGATTTTAACTGCTGAATTCTGAAATTTAGATTTGTTTGTTTTATAATATTTTTTGTAGAATTCATCTATACTATTGAAAAAAATGATGAGTGTAAATATTAAGTCGAAGTTTCGTGGCTCCACCCCCTCTACTACAAACAGCTTCCTATTGTAGGTAGGTGCAGCATAATAAATGCTTACCATGTTTGTTTGTTTGAGTGAAATTGTTCATTATATACTTATTAAATCATTTATATTAGTTAAGATTTTCTCATAATCAATTATAATGTATAATATAAATGGTATTTCTAATAATGAAGGTAAAAAAAAAGAAATAAAAATTTCTTATTATTTTATTATTGACTGGTATGAGTACGAAATTTTTCTTGGTACTTGAATAGTCCCTTATAAAACAAAATAGAAAACGTGTACGTCGATGTCGCAAATCAAAGTAATAAAAATAATAACGGAGAGCTGTCATAAAGATATGATCGGATTAATTTAGATTCTTGAATTTAATAAAAGACAGTTTTTTTTCATTACGTTAGTTATTATAAAAATAAAATAACAATGAATTAAGAGAAAGGAAATAAAAAATAGAATACCAGTCAAAGCAATTAGAAATAAAATTTTTGTTCGAAATTCGAATATAAATAGGAAAGATCATTTCTCTGACAATCGATTGTTTTGAAAGCAACTATCATCTATTAAATATTCACGTAGCATATTTTATATTAACATAATTAAACCGAAGAAGACATGGGAGTCTCACATTTTAGCTTTAAAGGAGTTGTGATGACAAGCTTTCCTAATAATATAGTAGAGTCAAGACTTCTAGATATTTATCTGTTTATTTTGCATTTTTATACAATCTGTCAGTAAAAAGATGATTACCTTCTCATTCTTAAGATTTCTTTAAACATTTTTTAAAATTTTTAGTCTAAGCTGAAAGGTCGTCTTCGTGCATACATGCAACGTATTCAAACCAATGCCGAATGTATTGTACTCTATGTAAGTCAGTTGGTAGAACTCAAATATGTCGAACAACTAATGCTAAGTGTTCGTAACTCCATGTTGTACGGATCGATTAGTTTTGGATGGGTCAATTTTTCTATACAACTCTTATGTGAATAAAAGAAATTCTCATAAATATATGTTGCTAATATGATTTACGAATTTTTTTTCAGTTTGTCTTATCGCAGTGTGCACATTCACTATGCCTTCTGTCGTATTCTTCTTCATTCGAAGTACACCAACTTTGGAAGGAGCGCAAAGTGTTTTGGGTAAGTATAGCAATTATAGAAAGAATTTCATTTTATATACTATTATTCTATAGCCGCTACTCCATTTGTTTCCCTCTTGATCACTCTTCTCAGTCAGCTCACGTTAATAATGGAATTCGCCTTAGTCACTGTTACAATGGGTGATTCTTTATGGACAATGCTCAATCGCCTGGAAAAATTGACAGAACAACATCAAAGACGCATCATATATGAACAAGAGAGTGGCATCAGACAAGAAAATGCAAATATTTTTGTCCTTCATCATTTGAATATCTCTGTACCAGGTAAAAGTTTTTTTTTATTATAACAGGTTTGCACAAAAAAAATTTTTACATCGATCAGATGCCACAAGCGCTCCATTACTACAAAGCGATGTAAATCTGGAGGTTACACGTGGTCAGTGCCTTCTCATTTTCGGACCCAGTGGATGTGGAAAAACATCATTATTTCGCATTTGTGCTGGTCTTCAATCCATCGATGCCAAACAGATCATACTACCAAAACGACGTCATCTTCTGTTTATTCCGCAACGACCATATCTACCTATTGGAAGTCTACGCTTTCAAGCTCTTTTTCTTTTGGAAGAACAGAGCAACATTAGTGATAAAGATATCTTTCAATTGTTTCAATCAGTTAATCTTGAGTATTTACTAGAAAAGTATGCACTGGATACAGTAAGTAATAGTAGGACTAACTACTTTGTTGATCGATATCTATTTCTTTCTAAGGTTATTGATTGGCCAATGATACTTTCTTTGGGTGAACAACAACGTTTGTCCTTTATTCGCTTACTAGCTTTCTTTACTCTGATGCCAAACAAGGAACAATTGATCCAGGAAACTTTAGTTCTTTTTGATGAATCAACAAGTGCTATCGATACTAAAACAGAACATGAGATTTATGAACACTTGATTCAACTTCGTATATGGTTCGTGACGATTTCCCATCGATCGTCACTTCTTCATCTACATTCAAAGATATTGTGTTTTTCTCAAGATAAAAATCCACAACAAATGGAAAGATCAGAGTTTCTTGAAGATCAAGTATCGATCACATCAATAGATAAAGATGCGGATGATGATAATGAAAATGAATTCTTGGAACAGGAAAACAATGAGAGCAAATTCATGAATATAAAACAATTTCAAGTAAGTTTCATTTCATCGTCCGTTTCTTTGGTCTGAACATAACAGTGTCCGACAAGGGTCACTTTTTTTGTGATCCCACTCGATCAGAGCCGAGCTTATCGTAGTCCTACCCGAGGTAAAGAATAATTTTTAGCCAATAAAAGCGAGTTTTTTTCAGTCACTGAGAATCTTTTGAGTGAATCAATACATTTTCTTTCGATATTCGAAATAAAGAAATGAAATATCCTCTCCAAAGTTGCTTCTTTTCGTATGTGAAGTTCGGAATTTTTAGACCTTCTTTGACCCTAACCAACTCGAATCGGACACTGGTACATAATTCAATTTCTGCTTAGTAATATTTAGTACTGTGAAATAAACTTTTAGTTGCTCCACTTCAAAGTTTCTTCTTTCGCAAGTTACTTTCTTTTCTACCAATATATACTTTAGAGCAACAGTGACATATCAAATGCGGATAAGAAAAACACTTCTACATGGAAACTCATAATGGATGTACTTAAATTTATTCATCTACCCTTCCAACCTAATGATACAAAGCTTAAAATAGCAGTAAGTGATTAATATTCTTATCGATTGGTCGACCTCTATTTTTTTTTATGACAGACTATCGTCACTTGGCTATTGACTCTCACTATACTTGGTCTCGCTGCTTGGTGTTATTATCTTTTGGTTGATGGAACCGCGGAATTATACAGTGGTCTAGCTGGTTATGCTAGTGGTACTCTCTCTCTTGATGAAGCAAAACAGGCAGTCAAATCAAAGATTGGCAGATATATAGTTCTTATACTGGCAGTATCTGGACTCTATGCGTTGACTGTTAGTGGTGGTCGAGTCTTAGCTGTGCTTTATACACGCAGACAAATGGTTTATCTTGCACATTTACTCTTAGATGGTTCTGTGGCTGAACATGAGAATAATCTGTTATATCATAGTAGACATTTATCGGCGATACCCAATTTTCTTTCACATGAAATTGCTGAACTAAACAATGAAATCTTCAATTTGTTATTTGGCCATATATATTATAGTGGAGCCATACGTAAGATCTTACAGTATTCATGATTGATTTGAAATAAATATTATTATTTTTATAGTTCAACTCGCTTTCTTTATTTCTCTTGGCATTCTTCTTGGCAAACAAAATGGTGGATCTACTGGGAATCTTGTTGTTTTTCTCTTCATTTTTGGCTTCTTCATTATTATAAATATTCTTACTGTTCTCTTCAAGAAGTGGAATATACACGATGAAGTTCAATTCGCTCAATTTGTGAGCGCTCATAAAAGAGTTGATCTTCAAGCTGAACAGATAGCTTTCTCGGGAGAAGCTGTTCGTATGGTAGAAGAAAACGAACTTCGACAGAAACTCGACTCATCTGTTCGTTCACAAATCCGTGCTGGTTTCTTTTATTCCATTACCATTGGCGTCATCAGATTGACCCTAATGAATGCCTATCTGATCAACTACGGTATACCAGCAGCAATCTTCTTTTACACTTATTATAATCAAGGATTAGCAGATCCTACAACAGCAAATACATTCATTGCTTTGAATGCATATATGTACAACCTCTACTTTTCTTCCAATGCTATCAATTTTTTTGCTGAACCTCTAGCACACATTGAATCAATTGGAACTCGTGTTGTTGGCTATCTTGGTAGGTGGATATTTAGATACTTAATTGTTTAAGTCTTAATACGACTTGAGGACAGTATTGATTGAAGAAAATGCTACGTAATATAAGAAAATTTATTTCTTCAATGAGTGAGGAAGTCTAATAATTATAAGTCATAAGGTCGATAGACAGAAAGGATAAATTATATTTTGTCTAAAAAATAGATAATAATGGCATTTTCAATTTTGATTCATAAAAACTTATATCAAATGTTTCATTTCAGAACAACTTCGCCAAATCAACATGCATCATCGTCGCCTTGCTATAGAGGAACAAGAACAAGGACGACGTGTATACATTGAGTCAAATGTGGACAGACCTTCTGTCGTATTTAAACAAGTGGACGTACGAATTCCTCAATCATCTGATGTTCTTGTATCAAACATCAATTTGACACTTTTTCCTTCTGACAATCTTATTGTCACTGGTCCATCTGGCTCTGGCAAATCGAGTTTAATTCGTCTTCTCGCTGGTCTCATTCCAAATGAAAGTAACAACAAAAACTCAGTATTATGTATTATTCCGCGTCAGAATATCATATTTCTTTGTCAACAATTACATTTAATCAGAGGCACACTCAGAGAACAACTTTCTTATCTCCGAGAGGTATGAATATAATATCTGTATGCAAGATATAGAATAATATATTCTTCTAGGCATATGGATTATATTCATTCACAGATGACAGCCGAGCTCAACAACTTCTTAATGAACTTGGTCTAGGCTACCTTATTGATCGTTATTCTATGGATGGAGAGCGACAAATCTGGTCTAATCTGCTGTCTGTCGGAGAACAACAACGATTGATGATGGCTACTGCACTTCTTGTTGGCACAGAGACAGTAAAATTATTCGTTCTTGATGAGATAACATCGGGCTGTGATAAAAAAACAGAAAAAATCATCTATGAATATCTTCAACGATCACATGTGCAATTTATATCTGTTTCACATCGGAAGAAGGTTATCAAATATCATTCATGTAAAATGACAATCAATACTAAACGTCAACCATTTATAACACCACAGTGGAATGGTCGATTTTGATCATATTAGTTTCCACTATTTTTTTACTTCATTGCTGACATTCATCTTCTCTGAATCCACCTTTGATAGTTGTTCAAATTGTTAGATTATAATAATTATATTAGAGATCGAAAAATAAATTTGATAAGCTATTTCTCTTCACACTATGTTTTTCTTTCCTTTAGTTTACATCTTTTTTTGTATTCGTTTTTTTTATTTTGCACATTGATCCTCTGATGTCATCAAGATCATGATATTTTTTCGTTCAATTCTCTATATATCGATGAAATATCTTCTTCAATAATATTTCTTCTCTCGTTTGAGGTGCAGAGTGTTCCAAAAGTCGTGATCGTTAAAAAAATAAGTTAATCTTCATTAATAAATAAGTGTCATCTAATATTTTTTTCAATTATCTGGAAGTTGAGATCATGAAGTTCTTTTGTCTAATACAAATTTCATCAGTGATATTCAAAAATTTTGTCTTTGAATTCAGTACAAAAAAATGCAAGCGTTTCATATAATTTCTACAAAAAATATTACTCAATGTTTTTTTATTTATTATTCCGATATATTTCATTCAGCTAGTCTTTAAGCCATTCAGATATTCTATTGTTGTTTTTGATCCACCACTTTCGATTCATCTGTCATTGAAGGTTTCATTTAATTAGCCATAGATCAATTATGAGGAATATGCTAATGATTTCATCTTTTCAATAAATGATATTTTCTACCTTTAGTAAAAAGAGATTTGTTCATTTAAACTAGATAGATGTGTTCAACTGAACAATCCTCGACACAGTTTTTAAATGATCTTATTTTAAATGCTAACTAATTTTAAAGAAAACTAAGTAAAAAAAACTCATTTTTTGCTAAATAAAGAGGTGATTTGCAAAACTTCAACCTAATATCTATACCAAAAATATGTTTACAAATATGTTTTTTGAAAAAACTTGAACTATGATACAGTTTAATTTTCTATTCTGATGAAGTCTGAGGATAGGAGTGGTTTTGAAAAGAAGATTAACATTCATAAGTATCAACAATCTAAACTTATACTCACTCATATCCTTATTCACATGAATCCATTAGAATAAGTTATTAGCAATTTTAATTTTAACAAAGAGTTCTATCTATTTCAGCATGTATAAGCCATCTTGTTTCTGGACTCATATTGACATTCTAAATTTGAAATAAACTTTCAATGTCTGGTATTTATACAAATACAAGATAGATAAGAGCGAGAACATACGCGAAAGTATACAATAAGAAAAATTCTCAAAAAAAAAGAAAATTATATATGCATTCAAGCATGACATTACAACTACAAGTATACATGAAACATACATTTATCATGACGGTGCTTTAATCTTAATAGAAAAAAAAATGAAAAGAGAAAATACGTATGCCATTTCACCGAAAAAATTCATCTATCTTAGATATTCATGATTACTCGATTAAAAATTATTTTATACTAGTAATTTTTGTTTAATGATTTTGTTTTATAACTATGATTTTAATTTATTAATTCAACAAAAAAAATTTTTTTAAATATCAATTATTTTATTTAGTAAATATTTTTATTACTGAGAATCTATAAATATTTAACCTAGCATTTTAATAATTTTATCCGAGTTACTATTTAACTAATTAACAATAAAGATCTTTCGATTATTTAAAACATATTTAAAGATCCTTTGAAAAAGTAAATTAATTAACTAATTTTATTTCATATAATAGGTATTGTCGCGAAAGTCTTATTGATATGAATTTCATGTGAATCGAATAAGAAAAAAAGTCGATAATGTGCTGTCGATTGACTATTTGATATAATGTGCGCTATACCGGTGGTTTTTCTAATAGCGTGGCATCATAATCTAGTGTATTTTTTTGAAAGTTCATTAAAATTGGCAGAACTGACTTGTTTGTGTCATATCGTGATAATTTTTATGCGCCTGAGCCACCTGTCTTAGTCACATAGTCTACACCGACTGCAATTATTAAATATATTTTTTTATTATAGATGACACTGTGAAACTTTTTATTAGTAAAATATATTCTCAACATGTTTTCCTCTCGATTAATTTTAAATTTTTTTCTTTTAATAGATTTGAATTTGGAAATGAATCAATCTCCGAAGTCATTTATAACTGGAATCAAAAGTCTAAAACATTACCACATGCGATAGACTTTGAAATTAAGGTTGAAAGATAGGAAACAATGTCCGTTTTGGGTTTAGTCGGGTCATTGTTCTGAACAGTTTCATGCACAAAAGTCATTTCGAATATTTTTTTTCAATCTAGAAAAACGTGATGAAGCTAGTGATATCAAACTTACTGATAATAGAAAATGTCATAATGCAAAGAAATATTTTTAATAAATCAGAATCTGTTTCAAAAGTATCAGTTGCAAATCCACTGTTTTACACTACAGATGTAGCCCTCCCGCTTCGATTTTCAAATTATCTTTTCATCGCCTTAACAGTGATGCAATGCACACATTACCCAATCTCTTTAATACGAAGCAAATGTTTGAAATAAAAATTACCAATGTAATCAAAAAACTCTTTATATCTGCATGCATTGATTTGAGATGTGTCTCAGAACACAAAATTTACCATTCATCATATAAGAATGCTTTTCAACACAATTCTAAATTAATTTATTTTACATAGTGTATGCTGAGTGAATATATCGAAGTAGTCGAACATTCATTTATTTGCACAATGTGGCGTAAGCATGGATGAAGGCTTCCCCACTGATTATTAAGAGTAAATAGAGGTACCTTATTAACCTCTGGAATTAACTGTAGGTATTTCTCTAATTACTAAAAGTAGTAGAGATATCTTATCGCTTCCGGCAGTAAGTATGGATATTTTATTAACTGCCAACACTTGGTGGTGTTTCATTTATTGTTTAGAATAGTTAGAGGTATTTTATTGATGACTTAAGCTAGTTCAACAAAATTAATCAATTTTAAACTAATTATCTTTAATCAATTAAGGCCTCATTAGGCAGCTTTCTTTTTATCTAAAATACATACTGATAGTTATTAAGTTTTTCGATAACACAGAGGGACCAGTCCGAATCTAGAAAGCATGAAGTTTTTTAAATCCAATTCGTTTTATGATCTGGTAGAACAATTCAACTAATTTGAGAGTTATGCTATCAGTTGATCAAATAATGATTTCATCTATACAGGGCTAGTGAGCCACTTTGTTAGCCGCAACATATCACAGTTATACTTAAATTAAAAAGTTCTAAAGAAGCAATAAAATTTTAAACCTATACTCCCGAAAGCTTATCATCGTTCAAGCCTGCTGAGAGCAGTTTGTATGCGATGATCGACTTGACAGAAGGGATTATTTGTTAGTGAAAAAACTTGCATATCTATACATCCTCTCGACATTCTATAAGAGAAAAAGTCCATCAATTGAGCGAGATCCTTTTTTCTTACACCGGATGACATATTTGATAAGAAGAACTTATTTTTTACGAGTCCCACAACGTTTCCGAAATCTCTGCTCGAATAGGGAAAATTCTAGAAGAAAAAAACCAGAAAACCAATTAATGGGCTAAATAATCTACTCAGATAAAACATCATGTTCAGTAAGAGAGAAGTACATAAATGAGGATATCGATAAGATTTTTATTTTTCAATAATGACAAATTACATTAATATCCTCATGATCGGAGGTTGAACCGAAACATAAGAAGCGAAAAACAAAAACGAATAATTTAGAATTTCATTCTAACCAATCACCAATGTCCCAATGTCCCGTAATCGAAAAGTAAACAACGAACGAAAATGATGAATCAAATTTTAAATGAAAATAGTTTTGAATCATAAAGAAACATTCTTCTATGTAAAAATATTTATCAGCTGACTCATATTTAACACAAATGTGTTATGAAATTCATACTACTAAATTCAATATGGATTAACTGAAAAATTAATAGATCAGATATTATTCCAATCTCAACTAGATTCCAAAATCAGCTGCAACATATACAAATGTTGGCACAGTATCAATTATCTCTGTTCGTTCCTTTTTTGTAGTAAAAAAAATGTTTTACATCCTACCGACAGATCCCTTGACAATGTATACACACTTTGCAGGAAGGATCCATAACGACGAACCTCTCTTGAACCAAACAAATCAAACATGAACATAAGGGTAGATCCAAAAACACATCAACACGTTGATATCCTATAAAGTTCTTTTCAAACTTCATAGTTTTTTTTTCGAAGATTCGATTATGCATTGGTCTTAAATACGCAACAACATCATATCAGACGACATTTTATTTTTGTAAAAAACCCACTTTGGTCGTGCGCAAATGACGCTTAGATAACTTAATAGGAAAGAAAAAAAAACAATGCTTGAAGAATGACGCACTACTTTTGTTCGTCGACACATGAATAGATGCAACATACATACATTATTTTTGCTGTTGACGACTAATAGAAGTTGATTCCTTTCTATGAAATGTGCTCGATTTTTCATAAATATGGATGAAATGCTCAAAATCTGATTAGTATACGATTTCGTATATGAAAAATGAATTTCTTGTGCTAGGAATATGCCAGAGGTAAAACTCTCCATTTCCATATGAGTCATTTTTTCGGTTTTTTTCCTTTGAGTCGTTGCACAATGTAATTACAAAATTACAGTATTTAAAGAACAAAATTCTACTTTCATTTATTCATTTTGCTACCTTTGAAAACAAGAATTATCTATGGCGACATATTTGAAATTACCGCTTTTCAACAATCAAAACTATGTTGAAATCAAACTTTCACATCCAGAAGGAACCTATAACACAACTGCTGCTGCTGTTGGAGGTGATTTTGATATCATCTGTTGTGTTGATGTAAGTGGCTCGATGGCTGGTAGTCCTATAAACAATGTCTGTGAAGTCTTACGTGATATATATCAACGTACACAAAAAGACTATCGTCTATTCACATACAATACTCAAGTAGATGTCAAACGTACATTAAAAACATTGTCTGAACGAAATGATAATCTCCAAGCCAGTGGTGGAACCTCATTTGCCTGCATATTTACTGCCATCAAAGATTATCTTCTACAAAATGCATCATCCAAAAAGCCAATAACCTTCATATTTATGACTGATGGACAAGATAATGAACCAAATGGATCAGCATTGCAGAAGAGTATTCAAATGTTAAAGTTGATGTTAAGTGGAATGACAAATGTAAGTTATTGTATAGCTATTTTTTAAAATAATTTAATGTTTTGTTCTCTTTTAGTCACCTCCCATTACATTTCATGTAATTGGCTTCGGTGAAGTAAATGATACATTTCTTAATCAAGTACGAACATTTGGTACTCGACAAGGTCTCTTTCGTTATTCAACAGAATCCAAAGAATTACAAAATAATTTTAATGATATGTTCGAATATGCATTGAATGTTCGTCAATTCACTATCAAATTCTCCAATGGAAAGACTTACACTGCAAATAATATCGATAACGATACCATTGGTTTTCTTACAAACGATGGTGATGATCTCAGTGTGATGAATGAATTAACACTCATTGATGATAAATCAACAACGACACAATTTCCTCTACTACCGATGAAAGATATTCGTGCGATACATCTTCTTCATGCACTCAACCTTATTCAACCGGAAAACGAAGAACAGGTCAAATCAATTCAAACCTATTTAAATGATATTCAGATAACAAACAGCAAAAATTTTGCGGAACGTCTAGAAACAGAACAAATTTACAAGGAAATCGATCAACGTATGATGGAATATCGACAATTATTTACACAATTGAAAATGACTCAAGTACCTGAACGTGTAAAATTACAATTGAGTGCATTAAGACATGATCCAATCTTTGCTAATGCACAACGAAAGAAAAAATTAGATTTAAGAATCTATAAGAATGTTGAATATTTTAAAAAAACAGATATCAGTGGAATATTACAAGGATATAAAAATTCTATTACACCCGATACATGGCAAAAGATCAAAGAACAGAAACAGGATTGGGTAGATACTTATTCCAATGAAGATATCTATGAAATTATGAGAAAATCAACAGATAATATTTTATGTCTGGGCATTTTTGTTCAACGTGACGAAGAAGTTATCAACAATCCTGCAAAAGGTTTAAAACTTTTAAAGATAACTAATACTATTATTTCCTATGATTCATTTATCAATGGAATGAATCTAGCAAAAAATAATCAACAAGCCCAAGGACAATTCGCTACTTTAAATGATCTCTATTCCATTGCTGGTGCTCTTGCTGATGAACAAATCAATGCAGTCATACCCTTGTATATCAACGATGAACATATGAAACGAATACGTATACTTGAAGGTATTTGGCTTGGTTATCTTTATACTTTAGATAGTTATGGATATGATAAACAACAAGAAGTTGCACTTTTAAAATTACTCTATGATATTATTCAACAAAGTACAAATACACAACGACAAAAACAAATATTAGTTGAACTAGAGAGAGTATCTAGATTTATAATCGATGAATCTCAAGGTTTTAAAACTGCAGATCAATTTGGTGAGAAGACCTATGAAAAATTATTGAAGCGATTACCCATTAATAATACTCAAGAATACGATTTATCTATACCATTGATGATTGCTTATTTAAGAAATGATCTTACATCTGTTCTTGTACCAATTTATTATGAATATCTTCGACAAGAATATCTAAAGATATATCGAAAGAATTCACCGATAGTGAAAACAATTGTAGAAAATTTGATCTATGGTTGTAACGCAAAAGATTTGCCAACTACTTCTACTACAAATAATTCGAACACATTAATCAATAACAATGTACCGGATTATATCGAACAATCTTTTATCGATTATTTTCATGATGAATCAGATGAACCAATTCAATTAACACCAGAAAAGATGATTAAACAAAATCCCACACGAATAATACGTGAACAAATCGAATTGGATTATATTAAAAGTTTACTCTTACCATTACCTGATTTTATTCGAACGATGTTAAAACATTGTCAAATCGACGAAGATTACATTGAAAAACATTTAGATTATGATACTTTAAGATATGAATTATTAATTACATTTTATTATCTAATTTATTCTGATACAAATACTGGAGGACTTCTCAATTTTCCAAAGAAAGAAAATATTTTATCGATCATTGATAGAAAATTACAGAGTGAGTAGTTAAATGAAGAAAATTAATCGAAAAAAGAAATCTGATGTATATTTTAGATGAGAAGGAACTTGCCACAGCTCATTATTATTTAGAAAGTGTTCAACTTGCCCGTCTTGTCAGTCATGTTGCTCTGAACTGTAACACAATCGAAGGTTTTGCTGGTGTCATGCGAAAATATTGTCCTGATCGTCGTGGTCGAATATTTAGTCAAATTTTTATACAATTACTTGAGTCATATGATGAAAGTGAGGGTGATACTGTTGACAAAACAATCAAGAAAGAGAAACTCATAGCTTTGCTCAAAAATCAAATTTCAACAACAACGCCAACTCAAGTAATTTACGAGGATATGGATCAATGTCATTCATTACCATCCTTAGATGAACAATTAAGATCATTACGACAATTAATTCATGAAAAGAAAGTTCAACAAGTTGGATTACAAAATCGAGGAAGATTAATGGTTTATTGTCGTAAAACACTTGCCGCAGACCTACAGTGTCGAAAAAAAAGAAACTATCGTTATTTTTTAAATCCTTCTTATGAAGATTCATTTCGAAATAATTAAAAAAGAAAATCTAGAAGTTAATTAACAATTAACTAAACAATAAATATTCGTCTAGCTTATTGTGTATTTTAAAAAGACGAACGATACTTGTTTCTCTAATCTGCGATTTGCACCAATTTTTATTTTCTGATCAATTAGAAAATAGGTTAAATATGTTTAACCCTTTACTGCCAGATGTTGCCCTTTCAAGAAAGAAGAAAACTATTGTTGACAAGAGAGACGAATTCTCCCGCCAACACCCGAAATAGTCCCCGAGTCGAAATGATCTATTTTTCATTTGTCCCGGTAGTCAATGCAAGAAGTAACTAGTGGATAATTTTCCTCTCGAGGTTAATTATCTATTATGCCAATAAGATGAATCATTCAATTTATTCGAAGAATACGATACAAAAATGTTGCGTTTTGGTCACATCCGACCGTAGGAGTACAGAAAGTTGATCTTTTTTATAAGAAATTGTTTGGGACGTTCTTGCTCATATATTGTGCAAGATGAAACTTTTACAACAATATTCGCTAGAAAAGATTCTACTTCAAGATAACAGCATTCTTATGCTGATTAGTGTTTTATATGAGGAAATCAGTATGAGAATAATTAAAAAGCGATGCGAGAAGATTTTTATTTTATCAATTGATCAAATCAATCATTTTCAATCCTTCAGGTACGTAGCCACCATCGGGTGTAATTAATCGAAAGAGACAAGCATCAGTAATGGTTGTTGCTTTGCCACTAACTGTGGAATCTAATTCTACTTGTAAGTATTTATCATGTCGACGATTTTTGATAGCAATATAATCACTATTTGGTTGTTTTTCAAAACTAAATATTTCCCAAGTGTTAGCCTCAGGACCTCGTACTTTAAGTACATTTTGCATTGTAAAATGTCTGTTCAGTTCTGTGTTTCGTACCGTACGACCGGTATCTCCGACTGCCCAACCAAGACCCCAAGTTTCACGATAAGTTGGATTGATTGTTGATGCATTAGCATATACTATTTGAGTAATGGGATTGAAAGTGACATATTGTCCGGTAACTTTCGATTGAATATGAAATGTATCAGTATTATCCATTGATCGAGGATCACTACCCTGTAAACATTTAACAGGATTTGAATAGGTGATTGGATTACAGCCAGGTAATCGTTTAATAGGTTCAACCATACCTATATTTTCAGTTAATGGAACAGGTTTGGCTAATTCACAATTAGAGTCACCAGATTTCTTCACAAAAAATTGGATAGGTAAACAACGTTCTGGATTGTTACCAAGATTAGTGTTGCTTGCAAGACATGACTTATCGGCAAGCATATCTTTCACTACATCAACATCCCATCCATTGACCTAGATGAGAAAAAGAACCCTTATTAAAGTTTCAAACAAATGAGAAATTTACGAAATCTCCATGAAATCCATAACCAGTTGGATCTCCATTTGAAAGAACAAATGGTTGTCTGCCTGTTCCATGAGGAAATTTAGCTACGGAATAGAATGCTTCGAAGAAAATGCCTGGTAAACGAACAGGATGAGTAGCCGGACAATCTCCAGTATTGTATCGAGTGGGATATGCCATATGAGATCGATGATCTGATGAATCTAAATTCTTTCCATCCCAACACATTGGAAAGAAGGCTTGCATTCGAAAGCCATTTTTGCAGAAGTGTTTATCAGTTTGAAATCCATTTGATTGAGGAGCTTTGGGCATGTCAGAAGCGGTCAGACTATTTTAAAAGAATGAGTCAATTATAGATATTAAGACATAATTTACCAGACAAAACTAATAGCGTTATGTGCAACATCTGATGCATTGTATGATCGTCGCATAGGATCTCCAGCAATCATGCGGAGACCTTTAGGAAAAGGTTGCCAATTAGGATTTGTATATTGTGGACCACCAACATTACCAGTTCGAGCAATGTAATAAACAGTCAGACCACCATCAGGTACTAATGAAAATGTTCCGTTAGGCCATTGATAGTATCTATCCATAAAAAAGGATGAATATCAATAGAAAACAATGACTTACAATTCAGGATGCCAATAGTTACTATTATCAACAGTATGAATTGAACATGTAGTACAATCAGCCGATTTTGTGACTTCGTATAATTCGAGATGAGATTGACCTTTAACTCCAGCACTAAAATGACTTCCACCTACCACTTTGTGTACATGACCAGCTGGTTCACCGGGAGTAACAATAGAGTCAAGACGACCACGATAGAGAGGTCTACCACTGCAAAATACTTTCCACATTGGATAGGATTTTTCTTGACCTAATGGAAGATTTTCAAATCGTTATATATTCTTCCTAACAGCTACTTACTATGGCAGACAGTGATGAATAAAGTAAATATGAGTAAACGAATTATGATGGTTGAAGTCATCTTTAAGTTTTTCTCAATTTATAAATAAACGTTTTTTCTGACAAAAACATTACTTTTTTATATTCTTTCGATCCATCCTACTCATTCTCAATAATTGAAGCAGGTGGTATTATTCTCTTCTTTCAAATAATAGATATGATAGAGTATTTGATTCCCAGTAAAAAACGAATCTTCAATTAAAATTTGATCCTGGTAAAATGAAGTACATCAACGTGTCACATCGGACCAAAGCAAGCATTAGAGACTGAAGAGAGTTAGTGAATATTGTACAATATTGAACAACAAATGTTATCACGATAAAATATCCTCATTTACATTATATAACTGTTACATCATAAATAATTTTACGATGTATGTTAACTATTAAATCTTAATTTTGTTCTTTTTGTAACTAATGAAAACAAGTGATAGTGCTTCATAGCCGGTTTTATTATTCTGATAGGGCTAGTCACAGTCGATTTTAGTTATAAAAATATTCAGCAACAGCCTAAATAGCTGAAACAGATTTTCGATACATTGATTGAAGAGGTTATGATCAAGAATTATGAGTTGCTGTCATATATATTAGTAACACAATGGCGAACAATTCACAAGAATATCCCTACTGATGATCACTACCAATTTAAAAAAATTTACGTATAAAATAATATGAAGAAGCCGAGAAGAGAATATTGACAAAACAAAACAAAAGAAAAGAAAAATAGCAAGGCGAGAGTGATGCATAGTAAAGTAGATATATTCTTTCTCTATTCATAATTGAAGGAGAATAAACTCTTACCATATAATGTATGAAATATGAGTGAGTGCTTTGCTTAGTTGATTCATCACAGATGGAAAGAAAGTAAAGAGCTATAGTTATATTTCACCTTATCATTACATAACACTTTTATGTGTTTCTTTCTATTCTATACAATAAACATTCATGTCCAATGTATTTAATCACGTTTTATATCCATCTTGCACTAGCGAATTAATCAATTCGACCAGCATAACGGAAGTGCTATTGTTCTGTTATGGAAAAATGATTGAATGGCGATAAAGTAAGGATTCGTATTTTGATTGGTCCATTTTTTTCAATATGAAGTGAACCGTAGTTATTTTTGTTATATCATTATCTAGAAAAGAATTTTTCAAGATTTTTCGTTTAAGTTTATTGACTAGGGTGCTATTAATCTTCTCCTCGATTATGAAAAAAAACGAAACACTTTGATTAAAATTCAGTAATTATCATCGAACACTACTCAACCAAGTCGTTCACACTAAAACTCAAACAAACTTTATTAAACAGATTTTTATGATGCTTTTGTTAAGGAAAACTTGACTTATTTTTCTATTCACAGTGATGATGAATCTATCTTTTCATATTAATAATGGTTTCATTTCAACGTGTCACATAGAAGATAGCTTTATCTATGACTTCCTTATTGATACGACGATGTAAGCAAAATAAAGAAGGATAGCATAAAGACGGACCAATCATTTTTCGACTATTGTTTCGTGACTAAGAATGGTTGTGAAGAGAAACAATAGATATATACTGTCCGAAACAATCGTCAAAATCAGTGATCATATATAGAAACGTTGGCGAAGAAAAGAAACATTTCTTCTATCCATATTCACAGAAAAATATATCGATGTTGTTTTCACTCGCCTATTTCGTATACACATTATCAAGAAATCTTTTTCAAATACGATCTGAACATACCAAGATCATATCGTCAGAAAGCATGAAAACGAAACAGACGATTTCATCTGGATGTAGTGATACAAAAGTAGACAAGCATAAATCTCAATCTATCACTAGCTTTGACGATCTACCTGATGAACTTCTTCTTATTATTTGTCGTTATTTGGGTTCTGTACAAGTATTCAATGCTTTTCTCGATTATAATGATCATCTATTTCGTTGCATCATTGATTATCGTACACACATCGATCTGACTCGATACTCCTATAAAGATTACCAAAATTTTCTGTTCTCATTGAAAAATGGAGATATTTTACCTTTGTCTTTAATAGTGAGTAACAAGATAATTCCAGCACAGACTCGTCTCTTCATTAATATATGTGGTTCATGGATCATGTTTAACAAAAAATCTCTTCAGCACTTGTCATTTCTTGAATGTACATTGAATGACATACGTGGCCCGATCCACTTGTATATTCAATATTTCAGATGCCTACAATCGTTACGCATTGTCGAGTCTGTATCTGACGAAACAACTAGTTTAGCGTCAATGGATTATTTTATTATAGAATCGCTTCGCAAAATAGCATTCAGCGATACCTTCAAGGAACTTATCGAACTTGAACTGACCATCAATACAGGTATCCTTCTCGACAAACAACTTCGTCTAAACGAACATTTGAAACAATTGACTATTTCATTACAAACAATTGATGATCTTCTTATTTTGCTTGATGGGCTCGTGCCCAATTTAACCACACTCAATGTTACTCTGGCAAAACCGTCGTTTGGGCAACAATTAGTGTTGCCATCTACTTGGCCTCATCAATCTATGTCTTATTTGAACCAATTTCGACTGAATACAAATAAAAACGCAACATTAAAATTGGATCATTTACGGAGTATAATGAGGCCTCTAATTCAATTAGAAACATTCGTGCTTGATGTAGAACAATGGGTTAGCATTGGTGATCGATTTATACAAGATAATGAAATCGAATTATTACTAAACAAATTCATGCCTCATCTTCGAAACTTTCAATGTTCTATTCGAACAACAATTGATATCGATATGCAAGTAAGTTTTCTTCATTGAAATATTTCACTTCATTTATATGACTTCTTCCAAAAGAATTTTGCAGAACTGAATAAATGCTGGCCGTTGGTATGTGGAAAAATGCTTCATAATTCACGTAAATATGTCTATACAGTTCCTTGGTCATTCGAAAAACTGACCACTTCAATGCTAGCAGATGATGATACTACCAGTATTTGTCCAAATGTTCGAATTTTAACTGTCGATATGCCTTGCACAAATCTACATTATCGTTTTCCAAACATTCACACATTGATCGTTCCATCAAATCATGAACTTTCCTGTCAAGATTGTAATGGCTTTCATCGACTTCGTCATTTGATAACGGCAAATATTGAAATAGTTCTACCATTCACACAATTAATTCACACATTGACATTGACTGAATCAGATGAATTTTGGAAGCAACAGATCATTTATTCTAATATACGTCATTTGATCATTGAAACTACTCGTATGTCTTCAATATCGATTATTAAATCTCTCGTCGAACAATTTCCCAATCTTCATTCGCTCGAGATTATGTTTATAACGAGTTTAGAATACTTCGACTGTCTCAATGTGTTACTTGATCGTCAACATTTACCTTATCTAAAATTCCTTAAAATGAATTGGATTGAAGACAACTTGTCTTATAATGATGAAGAGATCAAAATGTGGATCAATCAAAATACAATCTTGAAATGGCAATCAACTCCATTCTATGCGCATTGTGATCGCAAGCTTTTGACTCTTTGTCTTTGATGTATATATTCTCAACTGTATTTGTTTTTTCTTTTGATTAATATAATAAATTTATCTTATGTAGAGAACGAACTATATCTATACAATCAAACGAGACAGTATACATATTATAATTCATTTGAAAAGCTTAAACTAATAGAAATATCATCAAGAATTCTAGGGAGATAATAATGAAAATATTTCTGTTGTTTATATCTAGAACAACTAGATTATGAAATTATCGTTCTAGAAACATACAATATAAACAATTTTAATAAACATTTCTATTCGAAATTTATTTGTATTTTATCTTGAACATGTAAAGATCATTGTAGTTATTATATTTTAAAAATGTTTTAATTTTGTTTACATAAAAAGAAGGAATTATCATAGAATTAATATTTCATAAATAATATTTTATTTTTTTTCTAAAATAGTTTTAATTTTTTCTAATACATATTCAATATTTTCTCTTGTAATCATATAATGTGTAACAAATCGAAATTTCCATTGTGCACTTGCTGATACTAATATTCCATAATCATTTTTTAAAATATTAGCTAATGTTGGAGCATCTATGTTAACTTTATTAGGATTCAATGTAAAAATTACAATATTTGTTTGTACGTCCTTTTCAGGATCAATTTCGCATCCATCAATTTTCGATAATCTTTCAGCAAGTAATTTTGCATTTTGATGATCTAATTTTAATAGTTTTGGCATTTGTGTTAATGAAATAATTCCAGCTGCAGCTAAAATACCTGCTTGTCTCATTCCACCACCTAATACTTTTCTCATTCGTTTTCCTTCTCGAATGAATTCACGTGTACCAACAACAAGTGATCCAACAGGTGCTGCTAAACCTTTTGATAAACAAAATGAAATAGAATCACAACATTCAACTAATTTAGCTGGATCAACATTTAATTCAACAGCTGCATTTATTAATCTTGCACCATCCATATGTAATTTCAATCCATATTGTTTACATAATTGTCCAACACTTTGTATATATTCAACAGTCAATATTTTTCCTCCCATTCGATTGTGTGTATTTTCCAAACAGACAAGTTTTGTAATTGGAAAATGATCATTATCTTTTGCTGTTCGAATTCTTTGTTCAATATCTTTAAGTAGAAGAGTTCCATCTGATTGTGTTGAAACTGTTCTTGTATGTATTCTTCCTAATGTTGCACATCCACCTTGTTCATTTATGTGCAAATGACTTTCATCTCCTAATATCATTTCTGAACCAAATTGTGAACAATGATTGAGAACACAAATAAGATTACCCATTGTTCCTGATGGAACAAATAATGCTGCTTCTTTTCCCAATAATTTAGCTGTCATTTCTTGTAATTTTAATACAGTTGGATCATCACCATAAACATCATCTCCAACTTCAGCATCAAACATTGCCTGACGCATTCCACTGGTTGGTTTTGTAACTGTATCTGAACGAAGATCAATAAACGACGATGACATATTCTACTTTTTTTTAATGTATACTTCAATACAATATGTATCAATTATAAATGAATATATATATATAACATACACTGCATACAATAACAATGACAGGAATGGCTCATCTTAGTCTACCATTGAACACAAAAGAGAGTTAGATGGCGTTATTAAATGAGAGAACAGTTATATTTTGTTATTTTTAATTCTTTTACCCTCAATTGAATACAATTAACACATTCATTCAAATTAGTAGATGATACATATCCCCTCACTCATTTCGTCTCTGCCGCTATTTGAATCATTTATTATATAGAGCAATGCTTCATATTGAAATAATTAAGGTAAAAGAATTTTTCACTATCAGAACGTAGTATTTAAGTTCTCTTTCGTTTACTTATTGTTGTTGTCTGATTTTTTCATAGCAGTCAGTACAATGGCTTTCGACATTGTGTGCAGATCTTTTCTTTTCTCGAAGTTTTTGCTGAGCTAGTTTTCATTCAATCAATATATCTAAGAACAAGCTAAGAGGTTAATTGATGTGTTTCAAAGTTTACTTTGGATTGATGAACATCAAGATTTTGTCCGATGTTTGACAGAGAAGAACATTATTTATCTTGACAGTTTATCTGAAGTATATAAATATCGGTAAGTAAAATTTTCTGACTCCTGGTAATTGAGATATCCTCAGGACAATGGAGAAGATATTTATAATAGCATAACTACCTAGTATCTCTGATGAGACATTCTTCAACAAATCAATATCGTCTCATATTCGTAAATCTACTAAACATTCTTGTACTATTATCCTACACTCTAAAAAAAAGGTGTTTTACGAAACCACAAAAAGAGTCTTAGGTTGGGTACAACTTCGAAACTATGTTTTTGGTTTTGTACAAAAAAGGTTACGTATGAAACCTTTTCTGAACAAGTCGAATCAAGGTTTCGTACAATGAGTTTCGTACTGAACTTAAATCAGAAGCTAAAACTAAGGTTCTGCACAGGTGCTGTCGTGCCGAACCTTGACTATATATTTAACTTTTTAACCGTCGCCGACGTATTTTTACGTCACCTACAGTTAAAGCATCAAACAAAACGTCTCGTATATATCGATTACCACAGCCAACCTATAAAGAAAACAAATTAAACTTAGGTTTTCTGTAAACAGAAACCTACCCGGTGACTTGAATCTTTGGATTAGTGTATAATAGAAAAGTAAATATATATAGCTAACATGTAGAGACATACTTCCTCTGCTCCGCACATAGGCATGTGAGAACATCATAGTAAGTAAAGTGATTCTTTATAAGAACAGGAATCGACTAATTTTTTTTGTATCTCTTGGCTTTGTTGAGCTTTATTTGATGCGAAGAGTAAATGACGCTATAGGGAAAGGACAAGAGAACGAACATTATCAGTGTTGTAATTCTACGTTATCTGTAGTCATAAAGGTGTGAGCAACATATATTGAGAATGAATACAAAATAATAATCATATTAAGTTTCTTTTTTTGATGCCCAAAGGAAGGAAGAAAGAAATATATACTCGTAAACAAGCCGAGTGAGAGTATCACTGGCTTTCAAACGTTGTAATACAACATTCGCGATGGAAGCTGCACAAAGTACGAGTGTTTTCAATCAATTATGTTGCGATACGTCTCAACTGCAGAGCGCATCTCATTTCGCCGTTGTTTGGCTCACAAATAATGTTATAAATACAGAAGCGCTTGAAAAATTGAATTATATAGTAGATGCTTTATACACTTTCACTGAGCCTGATGAATGCATCGATTTCCTTACCGATCTAAAATACAACAAAGTAATGCTTATCTTATTAGCAAGTGTCATCACATTTATGCGATTTATATTGTTGCTTCGTGTTCTAATTTGAACAAAGAATGGACAAAAACAATTCGAAAAGTGAGAGGTGTGTTTACAGATTTTGCTTTATTGTACGAACAAATTCAATTTGATATACGAAGGCACCACGATAATTATTCGATTACATTTAATATTGCCTCTAAAGATCGTAAAATCCATAAGCAAGATGCGGCATTTATGTATGCCCAGTTGCTGAAGGAGATCCTACTGCACAGGTCGTATGATGACGTGGACAAACAAGAATTTATTAAGTACTGTCGTGATCGCTATGCTAGCAATTCGAATGATCTTGCGTTAATTGATAAAATTGAACGAGAAAATCAACCTTCCAAAGCTATCTTTTGGTATACACAAGATGGATTCTTGTACAAATTAGTGAATAAAGCCTTGCGCGAACAAGACGTTGATGTTCTTTATGCTCTGCGTACTTTTATGCATGATCTTTATTTACAAATCATGAGTCGATATAAGGAAGAGCTGAGACATGAAATAATAGATGTACTCAAGTATGAAATAAAACAAGAGCACTGGCAGCATCCAATTTGTCTGCTATTCCGCGGAACACTCATACCTAATCAACGATTCAATGAAATCAAGAACAATGTGGATGGTCTAATTTCCTTTAATGAATTTCTATCAACTAGCGCTAACCGAGACATTGCTCTCGTATTTGCTGGTGAATCGAATGACGAAGAAACAGCAATCCTCTTTGAAATAGTAGTTGATACTTACACCGAATCATCAGTACCATTTACTAATATTGAAGATTTGAGTCAATTTGGATCTGATGAAAATGAATACTTGTTCAACATGGGCAGTGTGTTTCGCATTGAACAAATAAACAAATTGAATGATAAAATCTGGTGTATTCAATTACATCTCACAGAAGAAGAAGATGAACATCTGAAAATATTAATGGGATATATTCGAAGTAGCATTGACAATGATCTATCTTGTCCACCAGCATATGCTGTTGGACGGTTCCTACTTGAAATGGGCAAATATGAAAAAGCGGCTTCTTATTATCAAAAAGCTCTAACCGTAGAATCTCGGTGGGATCGTCAAGCGATCATATTCAACGATCTAGGAACTATATACATTGAACTTGGAGAATTAGATCAGGCGCTCATTTATTATCGACGAGCTCGTGAAATTACATTAACTCATATGAAAGAAAGTGCTATCAAAAACGCTGTGGACTATTATAATATTGCTGCTATTTACAAGAAACAAGAAAAACTCAGCGATGCTCTTTATTACTTCCAACGTAGCCTTAATCTTCAACAATCAGAGACGAAGAAGCCTAATCCAGAGCTGTTATCCGTCACATACAGAAACCTAGGAGACATTTTATGCGCCCAAGGACAAATGGACGAAGCACTTTCATATGTGCAAAGTGGACTTAACATAGCCCTCGAGCATTTGCCGCCAAATCACACTGTTCTGGCTGTATGCTATGATAGCCTTGCATCAATCTATATTAATCAAAAGAAAGATGAACGAACTTTGAATGCTTATGAAAGATGTCTTGAGGTTCAACTGGCCACTTTATCATCTGAGCATCCTCAGTTGGTGGATTTATACAGGTGTATTGCCAGTCTTCAGTGTCTTTTCGGCCGATTGGATGAGGCTCATATCAATAGTCGAAAAGCATTAGATATTTGTATGAAAGAGTTTCAGAAGCAAGATACACAAAGAATCGCTTGTAAAAAATTATTCGATTCTATTAGCTGCTATACGGAACTGGAGAAACGAAGAACTGTCACCAAGTGAATGGCATATTTGAATATTTTCTTCTTTAAATTTTTTTTCGTTATATTTCATCATTCACTTCTATATTGTACCTGATTTTGTTAATCTTTTTATATCGAAAGTGAAATGAAAAGAATGACATCTAATGATGGTTTTGTAGCATGAGGAGTGTTCTTTTTAATAGTTTATTGAAAGTTAAAGGACGGGGGACGTTTTAGGGACATTTCGATCCAATCAAAAAGTCAAGGTATATTTGAATGAAACTTTCAACAAACGTTTACCATAGTCATAGTAATCATACCTAAAAGTTTAAGCCCGATCAGTTAAACTTTTCCTTTACTTCCTTAATCCGGTACCTAACATCAACAACGGATCTCAGAGTAAATGATGTGGGCGTTCGTTCTTTGCTATTTGGATCAGACCTGAAGCCATTTTTTTAGGGTAACTAGCGATCATTAAGTGCTACAATGTTGCAGAAACAAGAAGACAAGGGAGAAAGCACGGAATCCTGAATTCCTCTGGATTTCAAGGATTCTCTAGGGTTTCTTAAAATTCTTCAGGATTTCATTTGATTCTCTTCGCTTTCTTAAAACTCCTCTAAATTTTCAATGAACTTTTAAAACTGTCACAGAACACCATCAGTATCATCGTCAAGTTTTCGATGTTTGTTTGATGTGTTACAGTTTACAAGATGATCGTGGCTCCTAAGGGGAAACAGCTGATTCCGGGATTCCAAGGAGTCTGCAGTTGGAATTCAGCTGTTTCTCCTTGGATGTTACCGTCAATCCTTCTTCCATTTTTCAATTTTGGTAATGTTTTTATTCAAATCCTTTTCGTTTTTGTATCGATAATTATGAATTATAATCTTTTATTTGTATGGTTTACTGATCTTAATCTAAAATATATATGTTACAAGAGATCAATTTGTAACTTCAAGATTCTATATGATTCCGTTCGATTCTATTGGATTCTATTGAATTCTTTCAGATTTCTTTGGATTTCGTGAGAGTCCTTGAGATTCTGCAGGATTCCGTGTTTTTCCCTGATTTTAATAAAAAAGATCACAAAGATTTTCTATTTGAAAAATAAAGTTGAAAAATATAAAATAAAATGGAAAATAATGATTCTTCAAAAGTGCAAATCAAATTCGAATAACTCTTTTTCATGTAATTATTTTTTTTAGAAATAAAAATATATTTCATTAATCTATCAAACTGATTTTATCTTAGGCAAAATTATTTAATAATTCTTAAACAAAAATAGAAGAGATTTTTATTTAGAACCTTTCATTCAATAAAAAAATTCTAGCTTTTATACCCTTTAAAAAGTATATTACAAAATAGAAATTATTAAATAATATAAAAATATATCTATGATTCTTTTCTATATTTAATTTCATTTGAAATAGTTTCTAAAAGACTGTCTTATCAAAAGATAAATCTAATTGATACATTGATAAGCCAATATGAGTCATTGGTTCAAATAAGCATACTTTTAATCAAACGTCTTATAATCTAGTCTAGCGCATCCCACCATTTGAATGTATGTATAAAAGTCAAATAATTGTCCTATTTGTGGTCTTGTGGAAGACGTGATCATTATGTGAAGATGATGAGGATGCAGGGAGAATCTGCGGAAATAGGATGATTCATTTTTTCAAAAAAAATTTAATGCGTTTAGATGTGTTTTATAGAGGCGTCAGGATGCTTTAAATGTTTCAAATAAGCCGCATTTATTGATAGGCATCTCAAACGCGTTCCCAATGCGTCTATGCCCGCGTTTCTACCCAAAAATTTTCACATGAGATGTAACATCAATTTAAAATGAAAAGAAATCCAAAAAAGAAAATTTCATCTTTTATCTTTGTCAATTCTCTGAGTGAATCCTAATTGGTTTTGCAAAAATTTGCTGCATTATTAGGATTTTTTTACAGTATTTTCAGCTTCTTGGTAGTATAGGAAAGACGAACACAAAATTTAATTAGCGTGTCGGATAGAGCTCGTCGAGTCGTATCTTGGTCCACTGTTTGCTTGACTTAGTCGGCTTTGTGGAGTAGTCCTCTCAGGAAATACTGGAATTCTGACGTAAAATATCCAACGTTAAATTAGCTCGAAAATAATTAAATAAACTAAAAGAAAAGTTCCTTTTCTATTTTAAATCAATAATTTTATATTCACGTTTTCCTCCTTTTACAAGTTAAGTTTCACGAGAATTATATTGAACGAAAATCATCAAATATGAAAATATCCAATGTACGTCAGATAATATGAGGATGTTCGTTTAAGAAACTAAACAATCATTTTCTTAAATATATATATTTATTTCTCATAACTTACTAATGGTTGTTAAGATATTGAAAAGTGACATAAATTCCTTTTTGTTGAATGAATAAGAAAAAGTATGATTAGTCTTCTTAACTAATGACCTGATTTCATTGTAAAAAAAAATTTCATATGAGAAAAAATATTTGAAAGTGAATATTTTCTTCTATAATTGAAAATTAAGCGTCAATGTCCTTGATTATGCACTTAAAGTTTCTTAGAAAAAATATCAGATCAGCTAATAAAAGCATCATAATCTATTAATCATCTTTATTTTTTTTCTCTGGAAAATAAAAAGAAAATTTGTTGAAGAAGATAAAAGAAGAATGTAGAATGAACTTTTTTTTTCTATTTAATTCTTCATTATTTATTAATAAATTTATGTATGAGTAAATGATTTAACTTTGTAAAAGAATGGATGTAAGTGATATAATTAATATTATTCAAGGATTTTTATATGGATTGAATCTATTCATAACTCTTTTATATTCATGTTTAATTTTATTTGTTCGACGTTTTCGTCATCATAATAATATATTTATACTTAATATATGTATTAGTATAACAATAAGTTGGATTTATTTTATTATATATTTTTTAGTTGCTGAAAATGAATATCCACGAGAAATATGTAATATATTATATTATGCTTTTAATATTGCTAGTATAGAAACACCATTTGCTTTCGTAGCTTTTTCTATTAATCGATTTTGTTCAATAGTATATCATACAAAACCTTTTTTTACAAGACAACGATGGGTTGGATTATGTATTACAATTCAATGGATATTTCAATTTATTATTTCATTACCATTTTTTGCAAGAACTGAACGGGTATATATATTTCTTGTTTTTAAAATTACACGTATTTAATAAAATTTTAATGGATTTAAAAGTCAAAAATATTATTTCAGATAACGAGTCATCCATAGAAATTATTTAGATAAAAATTATTAATTATGACACCTCTTCTCCTCCTGAACGTATTTGACCTTAACACATTTTTTGAAAAAGAATCGACGGAGAAATCTTACCCTTAAGATACAACGTATCGTACTTGAGCAGGATGGTACAGCGTTTCACGGTCTATGATGATCTTTTAAGACAATTCTTGCTTGGTAAAAGCACATTCTAATACGGTAAAGAGTAGGGGACGTGAAACAATGTAATAATTATTCATAGAAATACGATCACATATTTGGTGATCTCCTTCGGTTTCTTTCGTTATTCTGTATGCTAAGCTTCTAATATGGGAGTATATTTATATATATTCGTTTTTCTTGTTCTAGTATTGTGCCAATCAATTATCTTTGACAATATACACATTCATTATAGCTGCAGTTTTACCATCAGTGATTAATGCTATACTAAATATTTTAATTTTTTTTCATGTTCGATCTTCTACTCATCGTGTTCATTCTCAGCCTATCAGTGTATTGACAAGTGGTATTAATAATCAACACACAAGAATTACTCGTCGAGATATATCATTATTACGACAAATGATTTTCATGTTTACAATGTTTATTGGTGGTTGGACTCCTGTTTTTATTGTTAATATATTATCTCAATCAATTCTTCTTGATTTTAAGATTGTTCAAATTACAGTTATCTTTAGTCAATTATGTGTATTGGGTATTGTTATAAATTTATATATATATAATCATGCAATGAAACAATATTTGTACGATAAGATTCGAGCTTGTTTTCATCGTTAAAAATACATTGACAAATGTTGCTGAAGTTTATTTATTTAAAAATCATTTTGTATGTGTTGTTCGTTTAACTAAATATTTGTCATTAGAAATCGCCGTTGTTTCATTTTATTTATAGAAGAAATAATCTAATTGGATTAATATAACGTCATAATTTCAATTCGTTTTTTCTTTAAATACTAGTTTGTTTTCAGTTTTGCGAGTTGTTTGTTATTTTGATTTTTTCGCTTGAGTCTTTATAATTTTCTTTGTCATTTAATCGTGCATCTAAAATCCTACCTATACACTTTGTATCTCGATCACTTCCGTGTACAATCTTTTAAAACATGTTTATATCTCTGAAAAAAGAAGTGATACTCAAACTTTCGGAAAAATATCATGATTACTAACAATAAGATTAGAGAGTAATACGGAAGCATGGATACAATCGAGGGAGAAGGAGAAATGAAGAAAAAGGGAATGGTAGAGAATGAGAAAAGATAAAGTTAATTAGAAAAATCCGCGACACGGACGAGAAAGATGAAAAGACGGAAGAAAAAAAGGAAGCGAGAGCTTCAGACAGACAGACAGACCAATGATTACGCTCATATAATCATTTACGTGTAGGTTGCGACAATAGCGAAGATGATACAATGCATTTCATCCTTCAACAACAGGCAGCTAAAAGATCTAGGATAAACAACAGTAAAAATTCGAATAGTCTCCTAAGACGAAGCAAAGAAAATCATTACAATGTGGACAAAAACATTAATTAATGTGTGAAAACGAGGAGAATATATAAAATATACATGAACTTACATGAATCAATGTTGTCAGCAAGCCTTTTGATTGTATTTTTATCAATAGATTTTTTCCAAAAAAAACTTCCACTTTGTACCCGATGGGTTCTCTCAAATGTTAGCTGTTGATAGCGGATTCAGCTCTTTAGGCAATAACGATTATTCAATTCTACTGCTAACTTTCATATTTCAGAACCATATCAAACATGAATACTTAGGCGCGTTTGCTCCATCAAACTTCTTGTTTCAAACGTATTTATATATTATACTAACTAATCATTTCAAAGATACAAAACTTCTTCTCAGGTAGAATAATCCGACCAGAAAATGGTTCGTTTCAAGTTATTTCGGAGGTTTCATGAAAGCACTATTCTGGTTCAGAATTCAGTGGATTATTTCGCTTTTTTCTTTCATATCCGATTGGAAACCGATGAGAAGTCTTCGGAAAAAATCCTACGATTTTACTATGCAAACTCGCTTGCAGGCACATAGCGGAAAACAGTTGAATCCCGTTCGGTTATCTACGAATTTTCACTGATGATTTTCTTCGAAATTCTGTCGTTATAGCCAGTTCAATTCCGCTTCACTCCTTCATCCGAAAACATTTATCTTGTACCGTACTCATTTTCAACGCTGTTATCATTTCCAATGCTACTTACTTGTCTCACTAATAGATATACACTGTATCATGTGATTTCGATCAGTTGACCAAACTTTCATTCAATGATTAAATTTGACAAAAATAATCCGTCTATTACGGCACTTCTTCATACATAATACTTATTTCAGAGAGTCGAAATTCTCAAATGCATTTTTATATGTTTTAAAATCTACATTGAATGCAATATCAAGTAATTCATTAAGAAAACCTTTATTTCTATGAAGTTGTTATTTCTAACAGCATTTTTAATACATTTAAAATCCATTTTGAAAAATCTAAATTTTTAAATTGATTTATGAACCGTTATGAAAAATTCAAATTGTTAAAATTAATTTCTTTACGTCATCATGTAGTACCTAATTTAAAATCGATTTTACATATGTGGAAAATTCTATGAGAAACGGTGGGAAACTTTTGAAAATGACGCACAATAGGTAACTTTCGCATAGCAGGGGGATATGTGTTTTTTTTTAATAAGAAAGTCATTGTTTTCTGCTCGAAATTGCTTTATTATCTCTTAAACGTCAATATAATTTGAAAAAAAGCATATTCAAAAAAGAAAATTTTCGATGAAAAGTTGCTGAGGGAAACCCTTATTATCTTTTTATGTGAAAAAAAACTTCTAAAAAGAGCTAAGAAATTACACACTATTTGATGTAGTTTTCGATACTGATTCCAGATATGAAATAATTTTTCAATAAAAGTGCTCGGATGCAGAGAAAAATGAATTTTGTATGGAGAGCTACTGGTGAAATGCCTACTATATGGGGGATTTGAGGAATCCTATAGCTAAACGGTAGAGTGTTCGCGCCAACGCTATGTATGTGTTATGGGTAGAGGTACATTCTATGAAAGTTTCGTCCAATTTCGAGTTGAGGAAAAATGAGCGAGTGTATTACATTGAACACATATTTTCGTGAACCGCTTGGCGTACAATAAGATTCATTTTTTTCGAATCCTAAACAGATAAGAAAAAGAAATTTTTTTTACAAATCGATAGAGTGAAAGACGCAGTTTTAGATTATATAGAATTTTCTTACTGATTTTTTTCTTTAGCATAAAAAGGGCTCCCTAAAACTTGCAAGTGGTGTCTATCGACGAAGTTTTCTATGTTTTCTAACTAATGCTGACAAGAGGAACGAAGATTTTTATGTCAATAAATAGCACATAGGTCAGAATATATGTAGTCCTATTTAAATCATCAAAAAGTGCACTTTCAATTTTTACCTAGTATCCACCTGGTTGTCCACTGTGTGAAAGACGATATTTCGGTGGAATATATGCCGATTTTTATGTTAGTTTTCGTTCGTTTTTGCTGGATTCTGTGAAGAACTATTGAAAAGCAGCGGGATAACGGTTGCCGTTTCTTTATGGGGCATACTACGTTCAGTTTCTATTACTTTTCGGTGTTTCCCATAGTGTAGATTGTTTGAAGTTGTCTGTTTCTTATGTTAATCCGTTTGGACCTACTGCTTTTCTGAGCGGATACCTATTGGTTAAAGTGATTTTCCTAAGTAGATACTGACCATATCAATTGTTTTTTCGATGAGATTCCAAAGGATGAATTTGCTTCGAATCGAAAGTGTCCGTGTATTTTACTTTCCATTCAGAATATCGCTTCCATTTCGGAATGTCTTCTGTGCGATTCTGACGTGAAATTTCGGGAAACTCACCGGGATTTGTTGGAAAGACTATCGGTTCCAACAGAATCTGGAGGATGATTTTTATCGGCAATTGCCGAAAATCTATATTCCATATAGATTCGATGATACGCAATCAAATTAAATTTTTCAATACAAATAACAACTCCATTTGCCTAAATCAAACTATATGTCAAATCAATCATCTTTATACAAAATTAGGTTCGTTGATATTATTTATCTATAATTATGACGAAGCAAATTTTTTCGTTTGAGAAAATCAATGTTTCAACTAGCT
This sequence comes from Macrotrachela quadricornifera, assembly GCA_022393335.1. Classification (NCBI taxonomy): domain Eukaryota; kingdom Metazoa; phylum Rotifera; class Eurotatoria; order Philodinida; family Philodinidae; genus Macrotrachela; species Macrotrachela quadricornifera. The sequence continues at coordinate 36,567 of JAJEKB010020026.1, forward strand.
TTTAATCAAAATATTGAAATAATTGCTCTAACATTTATTAATTTCCTTTGTACAAGTTATTTTTTTCCATTTCGACAACAATATGGCAATTATTATTTGTAAAATGGATCTTTTATAATAATTCTCTATAATGTACTCTTTAAACAAATAATAATTCTTCATGATCAAATAGCATAACATTAATTATATTTTAAATTTATTATAGTCACATTTAGTATGAATTATTTGTGATTGTTCTATATCAATATTATTGCTCAATCTTACATTTATTAACATAAAAAAAAACTGGTCTTAGTCAAAGTTTTAATAGGTTTATTTCGATTTCTTTCATATCTGATGAACCATTCCGAAATTATTAAACTAATTTCAGGATCATTAGAACTAAAATAAAATTCAAATTTTTTATTTATCAAGAATTTATTTGGTTTCATATTTTCAATCTATTAATAATGTTTAATCAATATTACAAACAACTTTTCAATTATAAAACTCTCAAAACAAACCCTTGCAAAAATAAATAATATACATAAGCTTTCAGAATTTTATATAGATAAATGTCCTAACTCTAACGTTTCCCTTCAATTTCAATATTATGCTCATTAAATTACCAAGTAATTCCTAAAATTTCATTCTACATTTATCTACTTACATCACATTCTTTCAAAGAAAATTATCTTTTACAAACAAACTTCTATCCTTATCCATAAATGTAATACCAATATAATACTTGAATAAAAACCTAACAATCAAATAACAAAATCCTTCTAGATACCTAATCATGAAACGAAAAAAGATAGAAGATTTGTTTTTTTACAATCATGTATCTTTCTTTAATACTTCATATGCAAGAGACATTTCTTCAATATGATCATCGTTATCATTTATAAATACTGATTTTCAAATCATCTTTAAAAATACTACAAACGATTTTAAACAATCAAATTTAGGAAAACCATCATTTCTCACTCCATATTCTTGCTTCTGCTTGACCCCTTCCTTTTTTTGGTTGGAGTATAAATATGAATTAATCTTAATATTTATTCATTTTTACTTTTATTTTATTTTTGGTTAAAAATAAATCTAAAAGAAGCTGATATTTGCAACATTTTTTATCATTTTTTTTCTAAATAAGAGAAAATACAAAAACATTCGTCTTCTTCTGTTTAAAATATAAAGTAAACTATATTTATTCCATGAAAAAAAATAAAAAGTAACTCTCTTATATTTTAAACCATCGAATTACACAAAAAAACAATGAAATTTTTGAATATTTACATATTTATTCAACCACTAACAATCTATAATACAGATAAATAAACAACTATTCAAATTAAAATTTCATTTTTAAACATAATTTATTCAATCGATATATATACAGAAGAAAGTTTGTTTGTTTGTTTGTTCGCTTATAACTCCATTCCGGTAAAAGCTAGCGTCACCAAATTTTCCACACTACTTTCCTAGGTCCAAAGGAAGGTCATAGGATGGTTTTCGACTCAAAGTTTTCACCTGAAGGGGGTGCTGCCCCTCTTTTAGTTGGATCTACTACAGTAAATACCTTTTCCAGAAGAATTGTGTGTGTAATTATTTCTATCTATCTATCTATATATATAAAGAAGAAAGTTTGTCTGTTTGTTTGTCTGTCCGCTTATCACTCAATCCCGATAAATGATGGCGTCACCAAATTTTCTACAATACTTCCCTAGATCAAGAGGAAGGTCATAGGATGGTTTTTTACTCAAAAGTTTCATCTGAGGGGGTGTTACTCCCGTCTATTGTTGGATTTACTACAGTAAATGTCTTTTTCAGAGAATTTGTGCGTATGATTGTTTCGGAGCATATGTTGCCATTATTAGAATATTCACCTCTCAATATCACTTTTTTGCACTGATTGATAGTATAAAGTATGGCAATATGCATGAGTTAAGAGAAAGACAGTTACATCCCCACACTTTGCTGAATTATCCGGTTTAAAAATGAATATAAGTGTATGCACGGCGGGACATGTAGTAATAATAGATGAAAAGATCTTAAGCGAGTCTTCTATAGATCTTCTGTCGTTTTCTAACATAGTAAGTTTCCAGTGTGGAGATTTCCCGAGCAACGCCGGGTTCTACCGCTAGTATATAAATAAAACGCAATCGCACAATAAAGTTGTTGCTGAATGCTGTGTGTATATGTTCTATATGATTATTTCTATCTGGTTTGTCCAATTGACGAAAGGCGCGTCAATTTGTCAATATTTATTTGAAAATAATAAAAGAAGAAATCTAACTAGAAATCATGCTCGAAAAAATAGTGCAGAAAAGAAAAGTGGATGAACAATATATATCACATTCTATGCGAAGAAGAAGTGTACAGAAAAGTTTTAGTCTGTTTCCTTCTGTTTCATTAATAACTTCAATTCTGTAAGTGCAACCATTTGTTCGGCGTCTTCAATAAATTCATGAGTTGATGGCAAAGACTTGCGGTAGATTGCGAGTGCTTGGTTAAAATAAGGAAGTGCAGAAGTAAAATCACACTGGTGGTAAAATACTGCACCAATAGCCTGGGAAATTACACCAATATCTGGATGATTTTCAGGTAAAGATTTCCGGTCAATCTCCAGCGCTTTTTTGTAATATTTAAGGGCTATATCATATTGTTCAGTAGAATTGTAAACATACCCGATATAGCCTAAGTTTTCTGCAATATCTGGATGATTTTCCGGCAAAGCTTTAGTATAGATTTCATGTGCTTTCATGAAATTTTCCAATGCTGATTTGTTTTTGCTCAATCGATAATATACAAGTCCGATGTCACGATAACTTTGTGCTAAGTCAACATCATTGCTATCAAGACATTCCAACCTCATTTTTAAGCCAATATTAGTGTACTCAAGAGCCTGATCGTAAGCACACAGTCTTCTGTACGCCGCTCCGATTTGGTTATAACTTGATGCTAAATTTGGATCATGACCAGTTAAGAATTTCTGTTTGATTTCCAAAGCTTCGAGATGATGAGCAAGTGCTATAGAATATTGATCTTGTTCAATTGCAACGTTACCTAATCCAAAGTAGCAATTAGCAGCGGATAGATCAAATGTTGACAATTCAGTTAGAATACGATTATAATATTGTTTTGCTTTGTCAAATTCACCCATTTTAAATAAAATATCTCCTAATGAAACAACATTTGGCAAGCTTTTATCAATCTTCTCTTTGTGATAAGCAAATAAATCTCGTAAATCATGATCATTTTCATTACATAATATCAATTTAGCAATCCATACATACTCTTTTTCATCATAATTAACATTGATAATTCTAAATACTGATCCCAACATAAAAATAATTTCTTCTTCATCTTCAAAATAACTTATTTTTGTTACATCAGCAAATGGTTTTGTTGATAAACGAATATCGACCTGAATATCAAATAAAACTTGTCTCGTACTATCAGTCGGAATAACGTTTTTAGCAAATCCAAGAGCTTGTTTTCGATTTCGACTAGTTGAAAAGAAAGAATTTATTGAAATAAATTCTCCGATACTTTGGTGCATTCGATCAAATTCATCTGTAGAAATAACTTGTCCTCGATACACTTGAATAAATTGACCTATTAATGAACATTTAAATTTTTTATATTCTTCACTAAGATTTTCAAATATATCTTTAATGAAGAAACGAAATGCAAATAGTATATCTATATTTTGAACACGTAAAGCCTTGTTTAAAATACGATATAAACAACTTTCTCTCGTGTACCACCAAATAGCTTTCGAATGCTTATAAGACTTTTCAAATTCATTAATAATAGCCAATTCTTTTGAATTATCGTGATATTGTTTCTTACAAACATCAATTAGTTCTTTCTTTGCTGCTGAAGTATGTTGCATACAGATTAATACTTCAATAAGTAATTGAAACCACATAAAAGAACCATTTTCAGATTTGAGACTTTTATGTGTATATTCTTTGTCTGATCGATTAAAAATTGATATTGCAACTGAATCTTCTACTTTTTTTCGAACTTCCTGATCTTTTTTGATACATTTAATAAGTTCATCTAAATTGATAAGAACACCTTTGACCTATAAATAACAATGAATAAACTGATAAATATTTAGTTTTATCTATACCTTCGGATATTTATTCGACCATTGTTTGTTAGCAACTTTATCAAAGCAATAAACATAAATGGAATTTAACTGCGGTAAATCATGCAAATGTGGTACAACCTCTCGTCCAAGTCTTCCCGATACGATGAACACAACTTTTTCATTTACAATACTTTTGATATAGTCTTCACATTCATCAGTCTTATCAAATAATTGTAAGAAATTAATTGACTCTCTCAGTTTAACTTGTGAATCAATATTATCTTGTGTTATGTGAACATTGGCATCGAGCCATATAAGTGAAAATGTTTCAAGATTAATTGTTTTGGATACTTGTTCACATAATGTTTCTATTTTTTTAACTTCAGATGTAATGCTCGTTTTTATTGATGTTTTGGGCTGATCTTTTAAAAGTTGACACTTTGTGTCATTCCTATAAAATAATTTTGTGTAAAGCAGGAAAAGGATTGGATTTTATTTTCAAACTCTTACATTTGAATCGTACTGCTATTATTTTTATCAGTAGCAGATATTGCGTTTTTACTATGACAAGCGTGACAATAAATCTCACTATTATTCTCAATAACATTTGTTTTCTTCAATTTTTTTTGCAGAAATCTAAATATTTAAATTATAGTAGAATTCGCAATATTCCATTGTTGTGTTAAATCATAGTAACAGGTACATACCACACTTTAAGCAAGCTTTGTGAAACTTTCTTTCACTGATCACTATTTCATCAGTTGAAGACATTTTCTTCTTACAGTTTGCACATTTGTTAGCTGATGTTAGTCCTAATAACTTGAAGAATGACGCCATTCTAATGCGATGTCACGATAATTCTGTAAAAAGAAATATAATATGAATGCAGGCTTCCGGAATTTTGCCAATTAGCGGCAGTGCAGTGAACTTTCAGCAATTTCATTGTGAATTGGACGTAGACTAAAAAAGCTTTCTAACTTACATCGATGATTGTATACTATGATATATATATATTCTAATAAAATTAACTTCAGCGCTGGGATATATCCTATATTCGCCCTTTCAAGGCGATAGACACCACCGGCGGGATTCAACTATGAACGGTTAAAGAATTCATTTATCACAGAAAAACTTGAATATCTATGCCATGCTTAGAACGCAGAGGCTTAGTCTCTTATCGTTGATAAAATAATACTCATAGCTCATATTGATACGGGAAGCATTGATAAAAGTTGTTTTTGGAGTACTACAATTGTTACAAATAAAGAAGTGAAGTCTTTCAAGAATTATGAAATAGCAATATTCATGTCACCACGAATAGGTTAATATTGTTCCGTGACAAATGAGACAGTTCACTTCACTTTCATCAATATATTCCGAGACTTTCTTCAGTGGCGGATATGTTATTGGCGAACATTCTGCTACCCATAGATGTTCCTGCAAATTCACTAGTGTAAACGTTTGGTTTTGATATATCGTCTGTTGAACATAGTTTCATCAGATATCGTCATCATTTCATAGGTCATCTCTTGTAGAAAAATGTGTTTTGGGAAGAACGTAGATCAACATATCAGATTCAGACTCTAATCTCTTTCTTTCAGGGAAAAACAAGTGTTAAATACTTGGATATCAGTTCAAATTTTAGCGATAGCGTCGAAAGCAAAGTATCAGAAGCAGGTACCGTTTCCACAAGTATGCTCTACAGATTAAATAAATGTCAATTCCTATGTTTGAAACTAAACTGAATAGAATTTTCTAGAGAATCAAATCAAGCATCTAGTACTACAAAGAGTATCTATTGCTGACATGATTTAGTAAGTCTCTTTTTTACACAGAACTCTTATGTAGAATAATTAGCACATGGTTCCGTATGGAACCGTTAATATCATTTTTTAAAAAAGGAGAAAAAATTACGACTTTTCTTTGCCATGGCTAGAGGAGTATGGAAATTTCGGTAAAACTTCAATTTGATGTGAGGATTCGGTAGGAATTTGATCAGATTAGATGCAAAAAATAGCTGAGGTGACACAGTAGTTTCAGGTTTCAAGAATTGATCCTTCTTTACAGCGATTAACGAGTTCGACTTTTTTTTATTTCAAATTGAATTTTGAAGAAAAAAATCGTCTCCTCTTATTCCAAGAAGTAGGGAACTATACGGTACACATCAATACATAATGTAGTCAAAAATTTCTGTCACTCTCAATTATTTATTCATAGAAAAAACATTTTTGCTAATCTGTTTACAGTAAATGTTCAAAGTAGTCTCCCTGATATTCCATACAAAGTTTCATCTTTTCAATCCAATTCTTAAATATCTTTCGGTATTCGTCAATGGATATTGAATTGAGCTCCTTGAAGATAAGGCTTTACCTAAACTTGTGGCATCTAGATATGTACCAAGACTACGTTTCAGATAATTGAACAATCAAAAGTCTGAAGGAGCAAGATCAGGCGAGTATGGCGGATGAGTCATAATTTTGATTTTTGGTTCTTGAACATAGATAAAACTAAGATTAATATCTCGCATACGTGGTTTTGCATTATGAAAATACAAATTTACTGCCATATTCTTTTTATAATAAACTTTTCTAGTGTAAATTTTTGACTGATTTGTTTGAACATTTATCAGAATAATGCATGTAATAGACTATACCTGAGAGGTAGCAACATAATTAATACTAATATGTGAATCATCATTCACCAAGTTCTGGACTGCATCAATATTTTGTTGAATAATGACGGATAACGAATGACCATTTCAAGGATCATCTTCCAACGACTCTCGTTCAATTGAAAATCGATGTATCCAATGAGCAACTCTACGATATGAAACAATACCTGGTTCATAAACAACAGTTAATTTATCGTGAATTTCTATAGCAGTTAAACCTAATAACCAGAAGTTTTTATATACGAATTTATACAAGGTTTATCCATCTAAAAATGGGGCTGTTGAAAAAATTTGCCATAATAGACACTTATGAGACTTTGTATTAGCGTTTTAATACATAACAGATGTCACTACTAGAATAGGCCAACATGAAGAGTAAAACCAATGTGGATGAAATTTTAGAATGCTATTGCTAGAACTTTTTGACTGCTCTATATAGAATTCTATATTGAACAAATCGATGGTTCCTCCTAGCCTTCTTAATTCCTTGCTCCCCTTAATTCCTTAACTTTCTAGTCCTCTAGTCTCCCATTTCAGTTTAAAATTAAATGAATTCTTTTCCTATATTCAGATTGAGCTTAAATAGACCATTGTATGCGATTAACCTACCCACTGTATAGTGTTGATGCAAGTAGCAAATCGATTGTCAATGTTCTGAACCGCGCTCACGTTAAATGATGTATTTTTTTCGATCTAAATAATATACAGTCTGAATTGATGTTGTAAAATCTTTCATTCTGTTCTATAGTTACATGTGCAAGGTAGAATGAAATAGACTCTTATTGTTGTTTTTGGCAACGAACAACACGGAGACTATCACCAGTATGGCGTGATGTATGCAAATAACAACATGTGTGATGCTTCGGCCAACATTTTAGTGAAGGTAATTATATTTTTCGTCCTTGAGTTTTTCTCCGAAAAAACAGTGTGCGAGTAGTTTAATTTGATAAAATGACTCTTGTAGTTATAAAATGTCTATAAAACTTGAAGAATATTCCAAGCAAATGAATAGAAAAAACCCAAACGATCTGCCTGCGAGAACCTTTCATTACAAGAAAAGAAATAAGTATTGATGCATTATTACTAACACACTAAATGTAAGATTAAGGCTCACCTTCCTTTGCACATGTACAGTGTGTTACATAACTTTTGTCGCTCCCTCTACAATCTAAAGTATCGATGATATCAAAAATGTATTTTATATCAAATTCAAACGCGTCAAATACTGGGTTTATTGCTGTTAAATAGTAAAGGTTATGAAGGCCCTTTAATGTCGAACTTACGAAATTTTCAGGAATTTTATGTTTTTTTCTGCGTAGAAAATCAAGGTGCCAGTAGTTCAAACATGAAGTAACACGTTTTTCTTGAAAATTTTTACATGGTTTGACAGAGCTCGATCAGCTATATAAAACTGTATATATTATAAAAATTTTGAGCCATGTTTTTACAATAAAAAATTCAATAGCTTACTTGAAAAATCACAAAAAAATGTTTAAAAATACTCACTTTTTAGCTGGATGAAAAAACCTCGATTTTTCAATAAAACTGACTTTTCTCATCATTTCTACCACCTCAGGCATTTTGAAATGACTTTATAGATACAGTTTCCTACGGGCATGAATTAAGTATATTTTGAAATGCCTGAGGTTGAAAAAATATGACTCAAAATTTTTATAATATATACAGCTTTATAGAGCTGATCGAGCTCTGTCGAACCATATAAAAATTTTCAAGAAAAATGTGTTACTCCATGTTTGAAATACTGGCACCTTGATTTTCTACGCAAAAAAAAACATAAAATTTCTGAAAATTTCTTAAGTTCGACATTAAAAGGCCTTCGTAAACTTCACTATTTAATAGCAATAAAACTAGCATTTGGCGCGCTTTAATTTGATATAAAGTACGTTTTTGATATCATCGATACTTCAGATTGTAGAGGGGGCGGTAAAGATTATATAACACCCTATACAACAATATATTAAACAATTTTCTTCATCTTTTGGCGATGGTGCCAGTGTCCATTTGAAGAAAAATGCCAGTATTTTAAATCTGAACCATCATAAGTCTGATTTCGATTTGGATACATGCTGAACATTTACAGTCACAGGCCATGATAAAGGCGCTGGTAGTGTTAGCGATACTGTATTGAAATCAACTGCTCGATGTGTTACATTCTCAAAAAATATTCTTTTCTCAACGTCAAAACATTCCTATGAGTTCTCACGACAACAACAACTAGAAACAGCTAATAAGTTTAACAAAGCTTATTCCGATATCCAAGTTTTCTTTATTGTTGCAAAAGAACTTGAAAAAGTCAAAGCTGATGTTCTCAAAACAAGAAGTGAACAAATAAAATCCTCAGATAACAGAATATTTTTTCTCCTTTTGATTATATGAAGTATCTATATAGGAGCAAACCAAGGCATTCGGGCTATGCACGAATTCCAATCTTTCAACAAAAAATACTATTCGATGTTGACGTACATCGCGGCCAGAAAAAATCAACACATTTTCGTTTCAGTATCATTTGTTTGAAATTGATTCTCATTTATTCTAAATAACAAAACAGAATTTAATTTGAAAAAATTAGAAAACTTCGATCGCAGTCAATTATCCTGAATAAACATATATATGTTCCGGAAAAATGACCTACAACTTCACCATTTCATTAGAAATTATGCTCTTTTTTTTTGACTAACTCCGTTCTCTATAGTTCTTCCATTTTTCTGACAGAAAAAATTGATAAAAATCCTTGATTTGAATATTTGGTAGATCATCTACTAATATGATGACTGCAACACACAATACATATGTATACATGTTTCGAGAAAATGATTTAGAAGTTCAAGATCTCAAAAGAGACGATTTCTTTTTTTTCGAAGAATAGTGCTTTCTAAAACTGTGGTAGGCTACCTATGAATTCCCCCTACTATAGCTATATCATAAAAAATAATGTATTTCTGATAACTATCTGAAGTTACATAAATAAATAAATCTTGAAATACCAGGTCGACTGTTTATGATTATATATAAATAAAAATAAGAAATTTAAATGTTGTAGAAGATTCTTATGTATTTATTTTTATCTATATGCTAGTATGCTTGAATTAAAGAATAAATATTACTCGAATATAGTGAAAAATCATCTTGAGAAAAACTTATTTTTTTCATTTAAATTTATTTAATACATATTATCAATAGAGCGGTTTTAATTTCTAATTTATTTTATTTACAAGATAAACAAAAATTGAATTAAATATAAAAATAGTTTTTTTTGTCATGATTGAGATTCATTTAAATTAAACATGATAGAATCATGACTAGGTGGTAATAACGATGGTTTTATTTGGTTAATTATTGTTTCTGTTTGCTTATTAACTATGAGTGGTAATGTAAGAGAAATTTTATTATTAATACCAGACATATAAAGTTTGACATGAAGTTCATAATGTACAGAAATGAGCCATTGAAGAGACTTAAAAGGAACATAATATGAACATGAAGAAGTTATTCCGTGTGGAATATCTATTTGAAAATTATCTGTATAATGTTCATCATTAAATTTATCAAAATATTTCAAATTTTGTTTCAAAATTATATGACGTTCTTCTTTAGCTGGACCCAATTTTCTTAATTGAACAAGAGTTAATGATATTCGATGAAATGTAATATGATTTGGATTATGTAAATGAATTTGTAAAGATAAATATTTTCCAATAATAGCAAGATTATTTTCAAGATTAGCACTGAATTGAACATCTTTTCGATTTTTATTATTAATTTGAAAAGGAATTGACTTTATGATTTGTGAAGGATGTTGAATAATAATTGGAAAATCTTTTTTTAAATGATTTTTCCATTGATCAGATAAACAATGAATACGAATAAAATAATGAATAAATGGACCTTGAAATTGATTTTGTTCAAATGAAGATGGAATTGCATTTGAAAGATAAAAACTAAATTTCCATTTATTATTTCCATTTTTTAAAATAAATTTATTTTCCTTATTTTCATTATGTAAAATAAGTTTTTTAATAAAAAAAGGTATTTGATGAGTTGTTGTTACTATTGATTGTCCTTTTTTTTGATTAGTTGTATAAACAAGTTCACCAATTAATTCAATAATTAAATTAAATAATTCAAATTCAATATTATCATTATTATTAAATTCCACTAAACCTTCAACATATTCTCCTGGTTGATAAACATTATTATTTTCATCCAAAAA
>JAJEKB010020027.1:6576-48987 GCA_022393335.1 Macrotrachela quadricornifera
TTGGCTGTCGGTCACAGTCTGTGACGCTGCCTTTGGCTGTCGGTCACGGTTTGTGATAGTCTTCTATTATCAAAATGTACTCGGTGACCTTTGACCCCCCTGATCACGGCCTATGATGATCTTCTTCCATCAATATGTACTCGGTGACCTTTTACCCCCGTCGATCACGATCTGTGATGCTAATCTTGCCTGTCGGTCACGGTCTGTGACACTGATTGTGCCTGTCGGTCACGGTCTGTGATGCTAATCTCGCTTGTCGGTCACGGTCAGTGACAAAGGTCATCGAGTCTGTCTGTCACGGTCAGTGACAAAGGTCATCGAGTCTGTCGGTCACGGTCTGTGACAAAGGTCATCGAGTCTGTCTGTCACGGTCTGTGGGGAGGGGGGGGGGGGGGGGGTGCAAATTTCTACCCCTAAATACTTCAACACTCTCTTTCAGATCGTGTTTCACAAAAAATTGGGTATTTGTTACTATCGGAAACCCTAAAAGAGTTTCCGATAGTAACAAATACCCAATTCTTTTAAGAGTGTATAATACGATGGTTTACTATTCTTATCCATTGATGTTTTTCGATTTTTTGATTATTATTATTTTAGTAATAATGGCATAAATTTTAGTTTTCATACTACCCCTGTCACTGTATGTAACCATGGGTTAGCAATTTTTGTCGCCCGCTGCGACGCTACTCTTGCCTGCCAGTCACGGTCTGTTATGGGACTCTTGTTAAGATGTCTGTCACAGTCGGTGATGTGCTGTTGCTAAGGGTGTCTGTCACGTCTGTGATAAGCCATTTCTCACGTGTCTGTCACATCTGTGACGCTTCGTTGCTACAAATGTCTGTCACGTCTGTGGGGCGGGCCGGGGGGGGGGGGGTGAGTCCAAATTTTTACCTCTCACTACTTCAACACTCTCTTTCAGATCGTGCTTGACAAAATGATGAAATCTATAGATAAACGAACAGCTGTAAAAAGTAGATAATGGTCACACTTCCCATGTCACCACTTTTTTGACAACTGCGTCGCAGTTGCGTGCATTCGCGATTCTGCGGCGCAGTGCGCTTAACTGCAGCGTAGTTGCATTCGCATCTGCGACACAGTCGTCGTAGTTTCGATTGACGCATGGGAGTATAAAAGGAACTGTCACAAGCATTCTATCTCATTTTAACTTTTTGCAATGAGAAGGATACATCATTTTTTTCTAAAAACGAAATCAATGCCATGGTGTATTTGATGATGAATTATTCATGATTATTAATTTATTATCAATTCATTATCAATTTATTATTAATTTATTATCAATTTATTATCAATTTATTATCAATTCATTATCAATTTATTATTCATTTATTATCAATTCATTATCAATTTTTTATTAATTTTTTATTAATTTTTTATTAATTTTTTAATAATTTACAAAATGCTGATATTGAATGGGCGTCTTCTGTTACAAATGCAATTTTTTTATCGCAGTTGCCGCGTAACTGCGGAGAATGCTGAAACTGCGAAGCAGTTGCGCGTAACTGCGCCGCAGTTTTTCGCAATTACGGGTCACAGTGCGATCGCAGTTGCGCCGTAACTGCGCCGCAGTTTAACCGCAGTTGAACACATGGGTTTGTACTTCATATTTTAATCTCTAAAGATGTTTTCTTTAAAAAATAGAGTGTACGGTAAGATGCTGCATGAAAAGCTGTACAATCTCCACAAAAAAACAGTACTGTGCATTCCCAATTTTCGCCGTTGTGAAAACTGCTTGCAAAGAGTTTGGGAGTTTTTTTTGAGAATAAAAAGTATAGAAATAAAAAAAACTGCTCTTTGTAAACTAGAGAGCTCTTCACGGTGCATCTTGTGTAACATTTTGTTGTTTTTAAAGAAATATATTAGGCGATAGACAATGAAATTCTTGTCCTTTTAACTCATTCGACCCGATACGTCCCACCGATGAGACCCGTTACGACTGACAAAATTTTGCATTTTGTATTGTAATCTCTAAAGATGTTTTATTAGGAAAGCAAACTATACTAAAAGACGCAGCATGAAAAGCTCTATAATTTAGAAAATAAAGTTTATTCCAATTAGTGTACTTTTTTTTCAAAAAAAGCAATATTCGATGCAATCAAATTTTGTTAGTGAATAGTGAAACGCACTGGTTGGTTTCATCGTGTCGAATGGGTTTAAAAAATGCTTTTTTTTCATATTGATGAAAATTGGTCACATACAATTTTCCTCTGTCCTAAAAACAAAAGGCATACAACTAAATCAGTTTTACTTTGAAGATTGCACAGCTTTTCATGCAGCATCTTACCGTATATTTTATTTTTTGTTTAAGAAAACATCTTTAGAGATTAAAATATGAAATACAAAGTGTGATTGGGTGGTACAAAAGTTGTGCATTAATTTTATTTTTCAATTTCATATATGCGTACAAGTATCTTATACATTATTTTTTTTTCGTCATTAGAAAGAGTATGGTTAAAAGTGTGAACATATACATTTTTTCATCCCATATTTGCTTTTAATTTGAAGCCAAAAAAATAAGATGAAAGAGAAACACTATGATTACTTGCTTCAGTTTTAGAATGAATTTTTGGAAGAAACAACGAATGTATTAGTATCTTTAACACTTTTTACATTTCAAAGTTTTGAATTAAGTTTTTTTTCGGAAGATACTCTATGAAATTCTCTATAAGATCATGTGATTATTGGAACTGAAATATCTTTTATCGATTGAAAAAAGATGTTATATTCATCTGAGAAAATGCTGAGCATTTTCAGAAACAGCATTTTTTAGATTTCTTATGAGGTTATCATTTCTCTAAGCAGAACGAATGTTTTTAAGATTTATTGATAATTTATCTAATATATTAAACCATCGTAATTTTAGAGTACGTTAGACTTCCTTATTGTCGATTTCATTATTATAGCATATAGTTTATCAAAAAATCTTAGAAAAATTTATTCTGCTTAGAGAAGTAATAACCTGATACAAAATTCAAAAAAATGCTACTTCTGAAAGTGCTCATCTTTTTCTCAGATGAATATAACATCTTTTTTCAATCGATAAAAGGTATTTCAGTTCCAATAATCACATCATCTTATAGAGAATTTCATAGAACATCTTCCAAGAAAAAGCCTAACTCTGAAATTTGAAACGTGAAAAAGTAATGTTAAAGATACTAAGACATTCGTTGTTTCTTCTAAATATTCATTCTAAAATTGAAGCAGATAATCGTTGTGTTTCTCTTTCATCGTATTGTTTTGTTTTCAAGTTAAAAGTAAATACGAGATAAAAAAATATATTTGAATGTACTTTCTAATAACGAAAAAAATAATGTATAGGATACTTATACGCATTATGAGACAAGAAAATAAAATTAATGCAGAACTCTCACACCATTCGTTGTTTCATTTCTTTACATTCTGTGAAACTTCATTTTTGTACACTCTGGGGCATTTTGACTACGGAAACAAAATGTACATATACATTTTGACCATATAAAACAAAGTGTACTATACATCTTGTTTTAGATTTGCATTAAAAATGCTGCTCACAGGTACTATACTGATCCCAACATTAGTTTTCTCCTACTTAATTCTTCAATTTAGAATTTAACGATTATCATCATTCAAAAGTCAAAGTTTGAAAGTGCGGTACTTTAACTTTAACTTTTAAAGTAAAGTTAAAGTGACATCTCTATTCACATCCCAAACTCGATTTTTAAAATTTGATTCCGTTGGGAAGCTATGAAAGTGTGAAAGATGATAATTAATAGCTGATAGTGTTAGCGATGACGAGTGTTTTCGCTATCAGTTCTCTTTCTCCTCTGCAATACATCACTTTTAAAGACATTCTTTTTTTCATTCGCATAGTGTCTTGAGCTTCTTCATTTCATATTCAGTTTTTCGAGAAAGAATGTTATTTTTGATATCTTTCTTTCTCACTTTCCTATTTCATTCGTGCGTATGTATGTGTTTGATTCACTCTTTTGGGATCAGTCCTTCCATTTTTGTTTTTTGGTAGTTTTTTTCCTTTTTTTTCGAATAGTCTGGTCCTTTGCAGTCAGGGCTTACAAATAGTTTCCTTATATGACTCAATCTGACAATGACCATTGATATGTTAGATGCAGTATGCATATATATTTTGATTATCTCTTATGTGACTTCATTTCATTCATGAACGTGTATCAAAAACTCAAGAAAATCTGAACATGGCTTTTATAAATGAGATGTGATAAAAGATAATAAATAGCTGAAATTTTCCTTATACAACAACAGATAATTCAGATTTGTCATCTCTCATTTGTCAGCTGAACGAACATAGCTGAACGCGATTGAGATTGATTACGATTTAATCCATGTGAGCGTTATATGTAGAATTAGCAGAGGTCATGTTCGATCGGATTTCGTGAGTATTGAACATTGTACAGTCAGCCACCTTTTCTATTCAAACTTGATTCTATTGGAGATCCAGTTTAATTCCTTTTTGACCAGTATTATGCGTTATGTTCATTTAATCAAATAACGAGTGCTTAGTCTATCACTAGCAAAATACAACTCAAATTATTATCACATTTTTAATTATAATAGCGAGCTCGATGAGTCCTATAATTAGGAGTTCATGAAACAGTTGAATTACAAAATATTTCAAAAAGTCTATTTTTTCAGAGGAAACATTTGTCAAGATATATCTTGATGCGGTAAAAATGCAAGTTCTACCAAAGTATAACGAGATCTCTAAGAATCTATAAATTCTACCAAGTCTTATTGTTTTTTTGGTGTGCGAGTACATTCGCTTTCATTTTCATTCATGAGAAGTGATTTATAAATCGAAATGATTTTTTGTCCATAGACAAGTTTTGGCAAAACTATCAGTGTTATGTGCCTAGTATATTAATTTGATTTTTTATTAAATGACAACCTAAGATTTTACAAAGAATAACAATTGAGGAAAAAATAAATAAAAAAATGTTAGCGGCATAAAAATAACAATGGAAAAAATAATAAACCATAAATAACAAACTAGTTTAAAGCCCAGTGTCTAGATGGACAAATATGGATAGATAGCGATATGCGAATGACTGACGAGCCACAATGTGAAAGAGTCAAAAATCAAGAATTCTGTCGAAAGATACTTGCACACTGCATTTTGTAGCTCTATTTTTGTATCTTCCCAAAGGATCGATCACGCTATTTATTATATTAGATGTATTTCAATTTTAGGTAAAACTTTTGTAGTAATTGAAATTATAATACAAATTGTCTACTGTTAAAGTATAATAACTGTTACTGGAAATGCCTACCTGGACTATTCCAAGTAAGAAAGAAAAGGAAACAGATCTAAAACAAAAGTTTGTATGGATATTCGACGATGGCTTTTACATTGAATCATGTGAACTCGAACTATTTGAGTGGGGAAAGCGCGATGTCTTCATAAATTCAATTAAACAAGATAAATTACCAGAAGCTCTTGTAGAATCACCTAATTATCCCGGTGATTACTTTGATTACTGTTTTGAAGATAAAAAAAACGAAAAAGGTACTTCATTAGCATGGCGAAATTATGAATCTGAAGAGGTTGAATTAAAGGAATATGATCGGGAGTGGTCAAATTTATATCAACAAGAATATAAAAATATTGTGGTAAGAAATCAAGAATCTGAGTTAATCCATCATTTGTTCATATCTATGCTTTATTTTCTTGTTTTAGACTAGTCTTCAAATAGACGAACATTATCAACCATTACTGTTAGAAATGGAACATATAGGCAGTACGAGTGTTAAAGGAATGTGTGCAAAGCCAATCATTGATATGCTATTAGTTCAAGGCAATGTGAGAGATAACTGTGGTCCAACAAAATATCATGAAACAATCAAGAGTTTGATAAATATGGGCTACAAACCCAAATATGTGAGCAATTTTGGTTGCATTGATGGTCCTTTGATCAAGGTAACCTAATTGTAGAGAAATAAATATTTATTCTCTAGCACACTGACAAAAAGTATACTTTTAGAAAGGATTCATTATTCACATTTTTCAAGCTTCTTGCGCAGAACAAAACAATTTTATTCCATTTCGTGAATACCTTCGTGCTCATCCTGATGCTCGTGATAAATATAATGAATACAAAAAAAATTTAATTGACAATACTCAACACATGACAATCAAAGAGTATGCAAGTAAAAAGGACTGGTTCGTCAATGATTTACTTAAAAAAGCTGTTGAATGGTACAGACAGCACAAGAATTATGTTCATATTGGTGATTTTGATGACGTAAAGAAGCGATGGTCATGTTGTAATGCATCAAAAGATGAAGAAAACCATGCGGCTGGAGACTCGATACATCCAGAAGATGGTAATATTGGTTGTTGTCAACCGGGATTAGAGAAGGATAGCTATCATCCTGGAAGATATTGTAATACAGAATATAATTTTGTCAGAGGGTGGTGGGAATGCTGTTCTCAAGGACAATATGCAAATGGATGTGTCAAATTGATATTGTTGGCCAATGGAGATGGTAAACATCGAATAAGTTTTTTCTCTAATACATAACTTCAAACTATTGATATTATCATTCTAGTTTTGCTGAAAGATTGTGAGAAATGGGGTATTAATAGTGTTTGTCGATGGGTAAAATCATTAAAAGATATTAATAAGGATTATTCAAACAATTTTCGTCAACAAGGTATCAATGGTCGCTTATTATTAACACTAGTAGACGATGCAGTTTTACAAGATTTGGGTGTAACGACAGTTTTACATCGAAAAATATTTTTAAAAGCTATCGATGATTTGAAAGGATTACCATAAAACAATAACAAGCTGAATTCTATTACTATTTAATCCGGAAGAAAAAATATATATTGCTGTTAAGTTTAAAAGACTACAAGCATTAGTTTGATCAGTAGTTTCTTTTATCATCATTTATGTTAACAGAAAATTTCTTTCTTTTCGTCCTATATTTTCGGTTTTTTATGTTTCTACTAATTTTGATCTTTTTGAAGACATCCGCATGTCCTACGTCAATATGCTCAAGCATAGTTCTTCTTTTACACTTTTTAAATTTTCTTTTCTGCATCTCTCTTTCTTTTCATGTAATATTTAAGCTGTATAACACCTTTTTTGTCTTCATTCCATAATTATTACTTAAAATACATGATTATAAAGAACTTCGTCTCTTCACAATTGAATCCGATACACAGAAATTTAGAACTAAAACAAGTAAAGCATGACAATTAGAATCAATTTGATGGTGATTTCACTATTTAATCAACTAAATTGTTCTACACATATGAATTAATAAAAGAACTGAACATGGCTGTCTAATGAGATAAATTGCTTATTAAACATATCCAATGAACAACTACCGATGGACTCCGTTTTCTCTCTCTGAAAATAGAAAAATAGAAGTTCTATATCGTATTCGAGAAACAATCTTTTGTCAGTATTTATCTTGAGTGAGGGTGAGGGTGAGGGTGATGGTAAAAAAATATCCCATCTCACTTACTCACTTTTACTTTCAATTGATCAACAATATTCACACAAACCATCATGTAAAGTGGATTTGTTTGTTCTACAGAAATTACTCATTCTCTTTCCTTTTCATGGGACTGCAAGAAAACATTAATGCAAATAAAAGATTTAATTATTCTTCTGTTGATCAAAGAAAAGAGTATTTTTTTTCTTTTCATCCACGCACAGTGAAACTCAAGTTACACTTTAGAATCAAATAAAGACACTAAAACGCGAATGGCAGCTTCAACATCACAAGCAAATACACTCAATGATTATAATTATATGAATGAGGATAGCATCGACTCTGAGCTGAAATGTTCTCTTTGTATACAGCCGTTTCAAATACCTGTTAGTGCAACATGTGGTCATACATTTTGTCAAGCATGTATTAACCCATGGATTGCTCGTCAAGCAACATGCCCAACTTGTCGTATTAGGACATCTACAGAGGAGTTTCGACCGATTTCAACTCGTATTGTACTTAATCAACTTGAGAGACTTCTGGTACGTTGCAAACGATGCAATGAAACAAATATTCAACGAGGTAACATTAATGAACATGAAAAACGATGTCCCAATCAAACAGTTTCGTGTCCGGCATTCAACATCAAATGTGCATGGAAGGGTCCACGTAGTGAGTTGGCCGAACACACTCAAGAGTGTCCATTTCAAAAAATTCGTCCAGCGATTGATGATATTTATGAACATTTAAGAAATATTTATGAACCATTGGTAGATGAATTACAAACACTTCGACAACAGCTAGAAAAGCAAACCCAACGTAGCAATGAACAAACTCGATTTCTTCTTACGGTTTTTAACAAGGGAAAGCCAATGAGTGATCGATGTATAGATAACAATAGATATTGCCAGTTACGGAACTGGAACATGAATCCCAGGAATCAAATGAATGTGAGAAATCAAAGGAATCCCAGGGATGAAATGAATGTTATGACTCAAACAATGAAACAGATGATGGAATTTCAAAACTCTCGT
Source organism: Macrotrachela quadricornifera (assembly GCA_022393335.1). Taxonomy (NCBI): domain Eukaryota; kingdom Metazoa; phylum Rotifera; class Eurotatoria; order Philodinida; family Philodinidae; genus Macrotrachela; species Macrotrachela quadricornifera. The sequence goes on from JAJEKB010020027.1 coordinate 15,084, forward strand.
CAGAATTCTGGGCGGTTAGAAGAAGAATTTGAAAGAAATTTTCCAACAGATAACCTATTTTGTTGCACCAATTGCCAAGCTCGAGTTAATCCTAATGATATATTACTTCATCATTGTCAAGGCGGTGGTGTCTGCCGCTCATATGTTGAACAGTATGGTAATGTAGATTCGTATTAAAATATCTCACTATCACATCCTAGTTTTCTATATTTTTTTACTAAAGACAATGGAGTTTATCCGTGTTGAATTAATAATATCTCCAATAAGATCTATCATAAAAATAAAGAGTATTCAAAGAAAATATATACACTATTGCAGGCGGTCAAAGTTATCTCTTGTTATTCACTTGTTCTGATTGTATGATGCCTAGGTATATCTCGAATATCGACGATTGATCCATAGCATACTTAATTACAATAAGTTTTCGTTCGTTTTCTCATCATTCTCATTATCAAACTAGCCTAACATTCATCGATATCTCGATGTATATTTTCTGCAAATGGTGGTAAGTCATTATTTGAATGATTTATCATTCTTGCATCGAATCAAAGAGAATACAACGTTATTCGAATTCGAAAAGAATGCAATATATGCTTTACAAACAGAATTGCCAGATCAAAAACTACAAGAATCAACATATTTTGATCTTTTAATTCCTCAGCATGGGCATTAACAACGTTACTGTTAACTCTATACAACAATGCTTCGAATATCTAGTTGAATACTAGTATCATCGATAACACTGCCCGGCCTTTTACATGTCGTCATAGTGTTGACTTGACGACAATTTAGAAAGTGGAAATAACCGATTGATCATAATCAACAAATTGTTATTTATTCTGAGCAAACAAAGATAAGTGTCGGTTGCAAAAGAGTATCGTCATTTCGATAAAAAAAAATGAAAAGAACGAATTCACAAAAAGTAATTTTTGTTTGATCTTAACGGATGATTCATATAATGTAAATGCATGTGTCATTCTTCCTACATGATTAACTTGAAAATTCAATATACTTGTTTTTTATCCTTTGGTTTGATTGTCCTCACTAGAGAATCAGAGTTCAGTGTCAGCAGATCTGTTATCAAACCACACTCTTGCTTGACGAACAAAGAAAGATGATCATTCATTGATGTATATTTTCAGCAAGGATGTGCATATAAAATTTCTTTTCGCTCAGATCTACGCACTTGAACAATGAAAAATCAAAAAATTCAAAAACAATCACTATTATGAATTATATGCAATTTATTATAGAATATTAAATAAGATTTATTATTCATAATTCTTAATTGTTTTCACCTAAATCCCAGCTCACATCGTCTACTTGCATACAGCCATTAGGGCGAGGGTGTGAATCCAAGCTAATCATGACGCATTTCGACCTTGCTAAAGGGTCTCTTTAGGTAGTTTCAACTTTATATATGTATAACTATTCAATGATCGCGAAGCTCACAAATAAATTGCGTGAGCTAGAGGTTAAACTTCAATGGAGAAAATAATAACAGATGAAATGAGATGATTTGAAGTGGCAGGATTTTTCGAAAATGTTCTTGTTTTATATTTTGTTGTATTAGTAATTTGGAAGGTGTGGGAAAGAGAAGATACTTGCGCCTTGGAAAAGGTAAGAATTGTATGAATAGTTTTGGTTTTGGTGTCATCGTTTGAAATATAGATTATGTAATATGCAAAATAGAAAAGAGATTATTACGTTTCAGAGCAAAGAAAACGCTTCAAAAGTACGTTGTTGAAATAGAAAATATTTAATCTATTGTCGTTGAAAGTTCTAATTCTATTTTTCAAATGGTCTGTTAGCATATATCGAATCATCCTTTATTTAAAAGAAAACCTTAGAAATCGAAATATAATATATTGTTAAAGTATGAGACATCCAATAGGTGAATAATGCAAATTATTAATTAACATCGATCGGACTAATCTTTCAATATTTTCGATAAAATTTTATAACTTTCATATTCAATAAAGAGAAGATTTGTTGCCTTTATTCTTAACTTTTTAATTGATTAGACTGTAAACACAAGATATATATTCTTCAGTCTATCTTGGCTTTTTTTAATTAAAACTTATTAGTTTAGTTTAGTTATCAATTTTTTATTACGGAATGAACTATTAATTAGTATTTTTCGTTTTCGGATTTGAACCGATTATAATGAAAAGATCTTTCTGTGAAATCATGTTACATTGAAATGAACAAGTGACTTTTCATACTATCCTACTCAAAATATTGACATAAAAGTATTAATAAGCATCGAGTTATCCGAACTCTCTACTTAAGAATGAATTTTGTAATAGTCTCTTACTGATTATGATTTATATATAAAAAAAATGATGATAAATTATAAAATGAAGGGATCGAAGATCATTGATTGCAAGTCTACCTCTAGCAACCAAGTGTAACAAGTATACTAGACTGTTCTTTTATAAATCCTTAGAAATAACAAAGAGATCTATCGACATTAATTATAAGGTTTGAGTTACTCTTAACATTTCAATGCCTTCGATGAAATATAAACGGCCGGAATACGATTCTAAATATACGATAAATATCATGAATCAAATTAATTAGTAGCGTATTGACTGAATAAAGTCGTTCTACAAATAACATACTAACAAAGTATCAATTGATCAAATTCTAATGACCATGTATAGTAGATGTATTTATCAGGTAAATTAATGTTTAGAAAAAGTAGACACGTTCGCTTTTTGCATTTCGAATTAGATAAATTCTATTAGATTTAATGACGAAATTTTGATACAGGTTATTCGATATATTTGTTACTTTGAATGATTTTCTTTTATCATGAGTTTTAAATTTATTTCATGTTTTATCTTATATATCGGTTTTATTTATATCAATTTGTCGCCTTTGATTCATTGGATTAAATATAAATTTGATGTATAAGCATGACAAAGCATTATTTCTTTTGCCTTATTCATTATTAGATTTTATTTTCTCTTTCTTACTTTTTTCAATTGTACTATATATAAACATCAATCTATACAACACAAAGGAGTACTATTTTTTCTTTTGCGTTCTTTAGTAAGAAAGGAAAAAAAAAATTGTATTTTAGTATCATAGCTTTATCATCTCTATGTATAAAATAAGTTTTACTTACTTACTTACTTTCTTCGTTATTAAGATAGATAAACACAAGTACGCTTTCGTACTTATTGATCATACTTTTTGTACGTTATAATCATTGACCTTTTCTGTACCCAATCTTATTTATATAACACGTCGACTATCAGGTAGAAAAATACATTTCACGATTTGTAACACAACTATTCATTGAAGCTTTTAAATTATTGAACAAATACGTTTATTCATGTCTTCATCATCATCGATATTAGTAGTTGGCGCTACTGGAAACACAGGTTCGTCTGCTGTTAAACATCTATCTCAGCTCATTTCATCATTACCATCTACATCCAAAGTACCTCGTAAGATAATCGCACTTACTCGTAGTGTGAATAGTGAAGGAGCTCAACGATTAGCTCAGCTCGAACACGTAGAAATACAAGAAAAAGATTGGACCTCAATCGATAGCAATTGGTTAACTGAAGCAAATGTAGTTCGTGTATATTTAGCACCACATAATCTTCCCAATCAATTCATTGATGAAAGTAATTTTTTAATTGCATGTAAATCAGCAAAAATAGAATATTTGGTGAAATTATCAACAAATATTCATTATATGACTCCAGATAACTCCGTTTATTATGGACGTGCTCATTGGGCTATTGAAAATTTATTGGAACAAAATGAATTTAAACAACTAAACTGGACTACACTACGAGCTAATTATTTTGTAAATACTCTTATATCAGGATCTATTGAATGGTTAAAAAAAAATACAACAAATGATCCAATGCCTTTAATACTTAATGAAGAATCTCCTACTGCTATTATCAATCCTGAAGATATAGGAGAAGCTGCAGCTAAATTATTAATTTTAGATGATCCATCATCACATTTTAGAAAAAAATATAATTTAAGTGGTCCTGAAGATGTTACGGGTAAAGATATTGTTTCAATACTAGAGCAAACTATTCATAAAAAAATCAATGTCGAATATAAAAGTATATCTTTATTTGAAAAATCACGTGAACAAGGTGGTTATCCCGAAAGTGTATGGGAATCAGTAAAATCTGGAAAACGAAACAATTTATGGAAAGGTATTTCTCGATTGGAAAATACACCGACTAGTCCAGAGATGTTGACATTAGCACCACCACATTCAACAGTCAAGGAATTTATTCAAAAAGCTTTCAAGAATTAATGTTAAAGATTATAAGATTTTACTATTTCGTTTTTATGAATAATTTCAAGAAAATACTTTTTTTTCTTCTTTATTCATAAAGTACAATAAATTTATATTTTAAATAAAATTAACCGTTTAAATATACAGGAAATGAGAGAAACTTCATTTAGATTAGGATAAAGCTTGACTTTTCTAAGCTTTCTCAACACTCGTCTATGCATGAGAAGAATCAAAAATTCGTGAAATAAAAAGTAGCCTTTTACATTATTTATTAAATAAAAAAATAATTGAATCGAACTTGATCAGTAAGGAATAACAATATAAAATTCTGATCTTTTTCACATTGAATCTATTGACGATTCAAATATTTATATAGACGAAACAGTAATTTTCGTCTTAAATTTAATGAAATAGATATTAATTTACATTTCATATGGTTAACAAAAATGAAAATTTCATTTATTGAAATCAATTGCTGCTTCATTTGATTTAAATGTTCCACTTTGTTTCATATTTTTAAATTTTCCTTGATTTTTTTCAATAGATGATGAATAAACACCAATATGATCGACTAAATCTGGTATAGAATGACATTGATAAAAATTTGTATTATTTTGTTCTAAAAAATCAATTAATAATAAATCTATAGGTATTGGTTTATTTAAAATTAATGATTCTTTTAATCGTTTATGAATATATTCTTCAAGTGTTGATTTTATCCATCGAGGATATAAATGTGCAAGTGCACCAGCTACAGATGATTCTATTGGATGAACACCGGATTTTGGACCAACAAGAAATTGAAAATTTTGACGATTAACTGATAATAAAATTAGCAGAATAAAGGAAAACCATATTAACCAAAATGTAAATAATATTAATATCGGACATACTGAAACATTCCATATTCTAAACAAAAAAAATAAAATATTGTTCTTTTATTCCACTAGATGTGAGTATGATTGTTCCGATCGTAATTCTAATCCTTCTGGGATCAAATTTTGTTAATTTTCCTCTAGGAAATGTAGTAGTAAGTGAGATACAAGATGATGATCTTTGACCTTGCCGGTATTGGGATGAGTTGCTCAGTAAAGTATCCAGAGCTGTCTGCCAAATTTTAGCCTCTTTCACTCCTTAAAAATCATCGAGAGCCTTATACACATCTACTCGAGACTATAGTTGTCCGAAAACAATAAAAGAATAATGGATAATAATGAAAAATCTTTGTTACTCACCCTTCATATGTTTCTATTTTACACCATCTTGATCGTTGATATTTTCTATTATCAATAGCAAGACAAATAAACATAATAAATGTTGAAATACATAATGATAAAATAATTATAATTGGTACATCTTTTCGTTCCCATCCATCCCAAAAATCAGATTTAAATAATCTAATCCAACTACAATTATGTTTATTATTTAATGATAATTGTAATTTTGTAAAAAAATTTTTTGTAAATATTAAATCATCTTGTAATATTAAAATATAACTTGAATTTGTTCTATCACATATAGATAAAGCAGATAAATAATCTATAGATTCCGTCCATAACCATTTATTATGTTCTGTATAAAATTGATTTTTTTTAAAATAAAGTTCAGATTCTGATTCACAAGAATTAATTACTTTAAGATATGGAATTTCTGCATGGGATAATTGTCGAGCATATTTATGTAAATATGATGGACGAGCTGTATTATAAATAAAAATATTTTTTCTTAATTTATCTTCAAATGTCATTGATGTAACAAGTGATGAAAGTGTATAATATAATGTTGGATGTTTACCACGAGGTGAACTAATTAATACAGTACATATATCAGATATTGGATTATGATTATAATTAGGTTTTTTTAATAAATCATCCCAATATTTATGTGCTAATTTCATTTGTTCATTCATTTTTAAATGTAATTTTAATTCAGATTTTCCATATCGATAATACCATGTATATCGATAATTACTTAAATATCCATAAGCAAATATAATCCATAGAATTATTAAAATAAATAAACGTATTGAGAAAATGTTTGTTCGAATTATTAATATTGCCATAAATACATTTATAATTTTATTTATTCTACTAGAATTTTATCAAAAAAAAAAAATATAGTAATAAAGAATAAGCTTACGTAGTAATTCATGAAACAATTATGTGAACAATTTATGAAGCATTGCTCATGGTTGAATGATTACCATTAAAACAGTGTAAATTGCTTTTCTATATCAGATACGAAGAATTACAATTTATGACCTACACATAGTATCAATTAATATACAGTCTTCTCTTTCTTTTCTATTTCTTGTACCATCCATTTTTGCATTAAAATGTGTTTTTATTCTTCCTTCTCTATCAATTATACAAGTGCAGCTATGACCACATATATTATGCATCATTAGAAAAAATGAAAAGAAATGATATAACTCAGTGAAAATTGTCCTTTTAGATGATGAGTGAGAATGATCAATTATTACGAAAAAGCAGTCAATGATGTATTTACTGATTGTCAAAAATGATTTCTTCGATATTAGACTATCGTAGAAGTAAAAGTAAAATCATTTCTTATAGTTATTTTAGTATACCGATTTACATATATTTTCTTTGCTTTCAATGTTAAGAGCATCACATTAACATTACCTCAAGAACAACATAAGGTCATATTTCATCAGAAAAAAAACAAGATTAGTTATTCGAATTTTGTATTCTATCGACTGCGATATGATTCAAGATTGTTGTCAAAGTAATAATTAATAATGTCGATAACATCATTCTTAATTGATTATGAGAATAAAATTAAAAATTATTTTACCTTTTTTTCTGTTTGGTATAAAACAGCAGTTGTGTAATCAGTAGAGATAACGTTAGTAGTTTTCGAATAGGTAAAAAAATGCAAATATTTTACTTTAAAGAGTAATAGCTGACATTTTTCATTCTTATCTTTAGTTTGTACATACTTCAACGCATTTTATATTTATTGAAGACTTTTAACATTATATGTAATTTTGTACTAAGAAATTCCTATGTTCTGAAAATCGTGTCATTATCATTTTTTTTTTAAATAATTTTTATTCATTTTCTCTTTTCTAAATATTTAGTCTAAGAACAATAACAAATAGACGAGATGTTTAACGAGAAAAGTTTAAATAATGTCAACTTTTTTTTTATTATCCAAATAATCGATAAAAAAGAATAAGTGACTATTTCTAATATTGAAAATATGTTTTACTAATTTCAATTTTTAATAGATTGTTAAAATAGTAAATAAGAATAACTTTTATACTATGATACAAACCTGCATATTGTCGTTCATTTTCTAGCGAGCCAAGTGATTCTTCGATAAATATCAGTGAGATCCATGGATTGATGTTCATTTTATTCTTTTTTATTTTACGCCTCAATTACTTCTAAAATTGAGGAAAGAGGAGGAATGAACATAATTTGGGGACTTGAAAACAGGAAAGTACTCAGATAAGTAATGACTATTAAAAATTATTGAACTATTCTGTGACATTTGTCAAAAGAGAATGATACAAGCAATGAAGAACTAATAGTTTACTTCGTGTTGTTTTTTTTTTCTTATTCTCTTTCTGTCTTTTTATTCTGCCAAAGAATAGATATTAATATTCATTTCTGTTGAAAAGAGCAAAAAAAAAATAGCGTTGGAAAGAGAACAGAAACAGTGTAACATAACACTATGTAAAAATCTTTTCTTTCTATGAGCAAAAAAAAAGACCATATAAAAATATTCTTTTTGATGTATGTCTTCCGTTTTTTTCTAGAGACATATATTCTCACAAATAGATGGTATGATTAATGTAGAACGTGCTTTGATAAAAAGCAGTTCTTATTCTTTAGTGACATGTGTTGCAAAAAGTTATTTTTTTTCTGTGCAATAAACGACAAATCTAATTGAAAATATGTATGAAAAGAATATTTATTAATAAATTCTTTAATACAGAAACATTGACATATTAAAGATGATTCATAACATGCTTAATATAGATTATTTATTGTTAAAAAATAATAGAGATAGATACGTATTCTGATTTTGCATTATTATTGCATATCTTGTTATGCAAACATATCCTTGTATATATGTCACTTTCAAACAGTAATATTTCATTAAGTATTAAAAATACTTATGCTCTTTTCTGTTATATTTTAGTCTGAGAGTCGAGTGAAGATGTCGACGAATTATTAACTTTATTCTGATGATCATCAATTAGTTCATCATCCCTTATTGACCCACTTTTAAGATAATTTATACGTGCTTTATGCTATATAGAAGCAAGCATTACAGCTGTCATTTGATTTTTTTACCACTCTTTCCTTCACAGACAGTAGGATAAAAATATCGAAAAAAAAAATTTAAAAGTAGAAGAAATTTTATAAAAGCTTAGTACCTACATTTTATTTAGGTCAGTCTAAAAATAGTAGTGGAGAAATTTAAATTCCTTATAGAAAGTTAACTAATGTCATGATAATAAAATTTTTAAAAAGACTTTTTTTACTACATTTTTGCACGTTGTTCTAGCTCACGACGAGTCGGTCGGATTAATTTTTTTTGTCTATTAATAACGAATGGCCCAGAATAAATTACACTTTTCGTATTTTAAATATTTCTCTTCTATTTCCCGATAGACTGAGACTGTACTTGATTTTACTGTACGATTGCGTTTTACCATAAAAAAATGGAGGGAATTTTATTCGTTAAATAAAATACATCGTTTTGTGTGAGATTTCACGCGCTATCTTTAGTTAAAAAAAATATTTTCAAAACACGAATGAAGTAATTTATTATGAGAATTTTTTGTAAGCTACTTGAATAGAAAAAGAAAATTGTTATTCCTTATTTGATCTTTATTTAATAAGGATAATGATCTTTTAATTTCTTTATCTGTATTTTATAAATATAAAGATTAATTTTATCTTTATTCTTTATTATAAAGACAAATAAAACTAAAGTAATACTCATATTAATAAAGCTACTAAATATCTCATCAAGGTCTGTTGACATCAAACGAAAATGATCTATTATTTTTCTAACGCATATTCTCAGTAAAAACAAAACGCTTAAAATGTAATCTTTGCCCTAGTTAAAACAATATTTTGCGAAGAATGTCTCAAATCTATGAAAAAAAAATAAAAGCAATGATTAACGGAACACCTGTTGTAGGCTGTATATATTTCGCGCTTTTTTTTACGTTTCTTCATTCCGATATCGCGATTCACAATATCTAAAAAAACAATGTTTGCCGTATTTATCGTGTTTAGTGCCATCGTCAGTCTTGTCTGCTCACGTAGTACTGTGATGCCAAGTTCATCAATGTCTTCAGTGAGAGCCGATGTATGGGAAGATCTTGTGGTCAAACCAGTAGAAATAATCACTGAACTCTCAAAAGTATGCATTGTAATGTCACGTCAAGATTACACACTTGATCGATCTCGTCCTTATACCTACATCAAGCATCCTTCATCCTATCGGGCAACCTTAACTCAAGCAATTGATGTTATCCGTCGCGCCTTCACAACAGCAGAGAACAGCATGCTTCGCGTGGAGTTCATCGTCGACCAAGCGTCTGATGAGTTGAACACAGCTATGGATATACTTGTGAAGGCATCAAGCCAAGAAAGACCATTCTTACTTTCAAGCTCGCTCAAAAGCATCGTTCGATATGCTAATGATGTGACTTCAGCTGTTGATGAAGTGTTGAAGAAATTGGAAGAAGTTACCGGTTTCTTTAACGAATTGCTTCAAGCGGTGCAGTCATCATCGCCGACTTCCATGCAGACAACCAACTCACCTTTAGACATTAATCATGCCACGGCTGTGGCGAATATTGTTACCTATCTGAAATCATTGACTGCTATATGGAATACAATGAGTGACGAGTCTAGCACGCTTGCTCTTGTGGCTACTCGATCGGCGAAGGTAGTTATATTTTTTTCTAAATGATTGTCATTTCATAATTCATCTATTATAGTTTATTGATGATAGAAACAGAATGATCTGGCTTCTTGGTTCTTTGGATGAAACGACAGACTCATTCGTTCGTATTGCATCTCTTTATAAGGGGGCGACCACAAAAATAATTACTTCACGTACCTCCACCATGGGCAGTTTTCTTACTTTGGAAAGTGAAGAAGAACGCCGCACCACAGCACAAACAGTGAATGAACAAGCCAATCTCAACATTCCTATTGTTCAACGAGGTTTTGCCAATGCAATTGCTGCTCATGAGACGCACAACAGGGAGAGAAATGAGAAAAATCAACGCTTGGCCGTCACACTTTCAACATGATCATCATTCAACCTATTTTTTTTTCAGTTAAATTTTTTTTTCATACTGTATCGGAATATTATATTAATAAAATAAAGAAACAAAATAATTAGATTACCTGTGTTCTATTTTTCTGATGTATTAAGTAGTGGAAGAATGCTGAACTTATAGAAATCATAGTAACAAACATGACTAGCAACTACGGTAAAACCTTCTGATGTAAACGTTCCTCTCCTTAATGAACAGCTCTTTGTTCTAAGCACTGAATGCTTATTTCTATATAGTTCTATATTCAATAACAACCTCTATATCATAGATATTGGGTGGCCCATAAAGAATCGGTCACTTAGTATTTCGTTCATATTTCATATATTCTTTATTAAATCAGCAGCAAGTCATATTAGCACTTTGAACATACCAAGTTTAAAGAATTACAGATACTCGTCAGAAATATGCTAACGACTAAAATGAACTGTAAAGGATAGAGCACGTTAATAGAAAAAAGCTTTTTGCATGCACAAAATTGTGCTTCCTGTACTCTCTTACAGAAAGTGTTCTTCCTAAAGGTAGACTCGAACCCCCTGTGTTGTTATGATCGTGTCTGTGGAGAATTGTTTGTAATACAGTCCTAATATATTAAATAAGTTTATGGAAAACTTGATTTAAAAGTAAAAGTGATTTTTTACAAAATGTAACAAATTGATCTGAAGCGTTTGGTTTAGTACGTTTGAAAAGTGAAGAAAATGTCTGATTATCATTATATCAGGTTTTTCAATTTCGAATTTACAGTTTTGTAGAGAATTTTATGCTGTATCTTTTGATTAAAAAAAATAAAGTTCAAGGAATGAAGATTTACTTTAAATATGAACGAAATACTAAATGATCTATTCTTTATGAACCATTCAATATATTTAAGAAAATATTTTCAGAAGGTCACATCTGCTATACTTATTATATCTTGACGTGTTCTATACAATCTGACAATATTTTATTGTTAAGAAAAAGAATGATTAATACACGTTTATTTTGTTTTGAATTGAAAAATAATGAGTAAATAAAGGAAAAATTTGTAATAAGTAGAAAAAGAACAAAATCAATCATAAACATAAAAAATATTATTTTCTATAAGCTACAGAAAATATTCACTCTAGTGTCATATGAACAACACTATATTTATATCAATCAGTTTTACTTATAATATATGCTCCTTTATTGTTACATAAAAAAATCAAAGACAAAATCACTTATTAATAATGACTTTATTTTCAAAATCAATTAATCGAACTATTCAGGCATATATGATAAAATTCTTTAGAAAACTAGCTATCACCTACTTACATTCTCTTACTCGTCAATTATATTGAAAGGATGGATAACTTCAGAATGTATCTTTTTCAATCTTGTCATTTCATATTGATGAAAATATGTGTCATGACCATTGGCCATGATATTTCCTTTTCTCTCATGTTCGTTTGGTTTCATTCACAATGAAGGCGTTCGAAGTGGTATATATATATATTGTTCTGTTTCTGTGTATGTTTTTTGGTGATGTGCTTACATACTTCACAATATGGACTTGTGCTTTCTCATTGTTTCATTTATGTATACTTTTATTCCAATATCACTATCCATAAAAATCCAATATTGTGTCTAGTTCAAATATTTTTTGTGATTTATGAAATTGACTTCATTTATTCTTATCTTTTATCTGCCTTCTATTCTCTTTGTAGATGATCAAAATAATTTATTATCAAGGTATAAATATGAATTGATGCAATAGGATACACGTAAATTAATCACATAGTTAATTGACTAACAAATATCTTTACTGAATACAATCGATTAATCTAAGTGAATAATATATCGAACCATATGAAATATTATAAACATCCAACAAAATTGAAACAGCGATAAACAACATTGATATAATAAACGAAAAATGACTGATGTTGACTTTCAAAGAATGTATTCATTAAAAATAACTAGTTAGCTCTGCTTGGACTCTCTTAGATCAGTGAAAATATAATATTATTATTTTATCAGTTGTCTTTAACTACATGTATAGGGTGCATACAAATACTTTTGTAGAAGAATACTGATAAAATTTTTCAAGAAAAAAATGTATAAATTCTAAAACTTTCGTAAAATCAATACTAATAATTTTTTGATGAACTTTCATTTAGTATAAAACTCATTACATGCCTTATTTGAAGTTATTGTGATACTCTTCAAGAAAAAATTTTGCATACGCCCTGTCTACACCTCTAGATGAATATATCTGTTTAAATCGAGTGTGTTCTCAAAGTGCGTTCTCTTCTTTTTCCTTTAACTTTAACCTCATCCTCAAAGGACGTTGAGGATGTCACGATGTATAAGAAGCAAAACAAGTAAGCGAAGAATGCTCGTTCTTTAAGAACGCCCTTAATAAATATGGATAGAAAAAAACAAATATTATTCAGAACCTATATTTTGTAACCTTTTCTCGACGTTGTTTTTGCTTTGTACTGTTTGAAGGAAGAGAACGAAGAGAAAAAAAGGAATAAAAGCAGACTTCGCCTCTATATATTAATGCGAGTTGCTCGACACACAACATTATTATAATATTTTCTTCGTTGTAGAAGTTCTATTTAAAATTAAACGACAATGGCTATTTTAGTAGGAGGTTTGATTTTGACAGTGATTATCTTGGTATTAACTTATTTTCTTCGATCAAGTGATAGTGGAGATCTATCAATTCCATATGCAAGATATGGGAGTTATCCTATCATTGGTCATTTGATTCCTTTTATACGTGATCGAAAAAAACTTTTATTCGAATGTCGTCAACGATATGGTGAATGTTTTCGAATTCGTGTGTTTAATCAATATTATACAATGATAATATCTCATGCTGATTGGATGAGTGTTATAAAAAATCCATCATTTCAATTTGCACCTGCTGATTTTGGTACACAAATATTCGATATGTCTCCTGACTTTCATCGTAAGTATTAATATTTTAAATAAATAATGAAATATGAAAAAAATACAATTTAATTTTTAAGATCAACCAGAATTTGATGCAGATAGTCATCGTTTGTATGTTCAACATTTGAAAAATCGAGAAGGTTTACGTCCAATGATTGTTACATTTATTCATCGAGCAAGACAATTGATGAAAAATGATAAAACAACATTAGAAAAAGATGGAAATCAATCAAAATGGATATCAACTGGTTTATTAAAATTTAGTCATCATATGCTTTATGAACCTTCGACTCTTGCATTAATGGGTGATATTAAACCCTCTTCACTTGAAAGTGATTTTCGTTTATTTGATAGTAATTTTCATTATTTAATTATGCCATTTCCTCGTTGGTTTGCTTCACGTTTTCTTTCAAATGAATATGAAGCACGTTCTCGTTTGAATGAATCATGGTTGAAAAATCCTGATCCACCAGGTTCATCTCAATTTCATCAAGATCGATTAGCCTTATTTTCTGATCATTCAAATTGGTTAACAAAGAAAGATTTAGGTGGTCTTCTAACAGGTTTCTTTTGGGCATCTTTAGGTAATACAATTCCAGGTGTTTTTTGGTCTCTCTTTTATATTTTACGAGATCCAAAAGCTCTTGCTACAATTAAAGAAGAAATTGATAAACATTTACCAATCGTTCCATTAGATAATGATAGTGATGATTCTGATATAGAAGATTGGACACCAGAACAATTAGATGCATGTGTCTATTTGGAAAGTGCTATTAATGAAGCATTGAGACTAGCTGGTGCACCTTTTATGACAAGAAAATGTCGTCGACAAGCTCAAATTACTTTACAAGATGGTCGTACTGTAACAATGAAAGAAGGTGAAACTGTTGCTTGGTTTGGTGGTGCAAGTCATTTTGATTCAAAATTATTTCCACAACCAAATGAATTTGTATTTGATCGATTTCTAAATAAGAAAGCGGAGACTGTTCCTGGTTTTATGCCTTTTGGAGGTGGTAAAAGTATTTGTCCAGGACGATTCTTTGCAAAATCTGAAATCAAAACTTGTACAGCCATGCTTTTACGATATATGGAATATAAATTTCCAGACACAGAAACAATTCCAACTCCAGTACGAGCTCGTGTAGGTTTTGGTATTGCACCACCCACTCAAGATATACCTATCATGTATCGATTTAAAATATAACTCAACGATTTTAATTCAAATATTACTTTATTTAAATAGCATTAAAATCATAATTTTTTGTAGCATATAATATTAATGTTAGTTGTTGATAGATCTCAAAGATCTTTTTTTTTCGATTGAATAATAAAAAAAAAGCACATATGTATATATATATCCATGGAAAAAATAACTTTTATGCTGTGTTTTGAGGATATTGTTATCAAAAGAAGATATTTTTTAAAAGTAAGGATATACTCTGAAAGCCCGTGAAATTTTACATCTTCTTGTATATTTCTATTTTTGTTTGCATTGCTATATAAAAAATTCTTCCGATGAAATGAACACGACTCTCATACTTCATTTCGACGTACTTAATACAATCATTGACATCTTCCGCAGTTTTTCAAAAGTTTTTCGATGTTAAAAATAAGCTTTAGGAAAAGTAATTATATATTCTGATAGAGCTTGAAATTTTCTATCATCCCATATAGTTATCCATTTTCTTACATTTATCTGTTAAACAATAATTAAAAAATAGTGAATGTAAATCACAACCGACAAATACTAAAATTTTACTATTTTTTTATAATTGGTTTTCTAAATCAAACGAATATCGCAAAAGTAATTATACCAACAAGTGGTGCGTCAAATTCTCTATTAACATATATATTGTTATATGGACTAAAGTTATTTTGTATGGCTTAATGGTAGTCGATCATGTCTCACTCCAATTGTGACATCACCTGTTTCATCATATAGTCGTAAAATATTATGTACGGTTGGAAGAGTACAATCTATAAGAACAGCTATCTCAGACGGAGATACGTTTTGATCAAAATATAATGAAATTATTCGCCAACAGATAAATGTCCATTCATCACTGGGAAAATGAAAGGGATCAATTTGGACCCCTGAATCGCTCTTGTTTCTTAGAGATTAAATTTTTGTCGATATAAAAAGTCTAGCTTAGTAGAGAGCTCAAAATTTTGAGTTAGACAATGTATTTTTCATAAAATATTAACGAGTATTAATTTCGTAGAGGGCTCGACAAGTAATAATGGGGCTAATAGAATGGTCAGGAGTATATAAAGAATAAAGGAATTTTAAAAGCTTTTATTATGATATTTGTAATCAGCACTCCTGAATCTACAAGCACATCTACTTTTGACTTGTGAAAAAAGAAATTTTCTTTTCATGATGCCTGTGCGAGACCATAGACACAAAAATTGTGAATGTTATTTTTCGTGGAATAAAGTTGAAAAACGTGATCAGTAATGATACCTTATTCAAACCTAATGCAACTAAATCAATTCTAAGGGGTGAGAGGGGGGGGCGAAAAATGTCCTTATCCGCTTACCTCATTTCTCATTATTCATTAATGTATTGTGATAATATTCTTTAATTACTTGTTAATTATAACATGCCTTACCCTCAGATTTAAGGAGAAAAATTTTTCCAGTGACACGAAGAACGGCTAGGGAATAAGAAAAGAATAGATGAAGAAAAGAGGCTTATATATGTTAAACTGTTTTTCTTTTTTTTTTTCTTCTTTTCAACTATATGGGCCGACAAGTTCAAAAATCTATTTCGATAGCTAAACAAAACCAAAAAACGTCGAACCTATTTCGGCAGGTCAATAGAATGAAAAATTCAGAATCTGCTTTTACATCTCAGTATCTTGACAAAAACCAGTTTGCTATTAAATGTGACGGTTAATGATGCGCATTTGAAAATAACAAGCGGATAAATATCTTTTGAATAACTCTTGAAAGAAATAAGTTAGAGAACTGTGGTTTTCATCATTGCAAAGTGAGAATGAAAGTGCATCAAATCGTATATTGCCAGATTTTTTGATGAGATTCTTTGATGAGTTTCCAGCAGTCTTTTTCATAACAAATCGGCATTGTAGTTTATTTACTATAAGCTTTCAGTTATCAAGTGTGCATTCAAATTACTAATCGAAGATCCACAAACTGTACAATATGTTACAGATTTAATGTAATCCTTTAATAGTTATACATATTTTAGTCAATACTTTACCAGTACATTTCATTTCAAAACTGGTAAAAATAAATGAATCAGGCTGTAATTATCACTATTTTATAAGAAACGCAATACTTATTTTGTCCTTTAAAATAATGAAAAATAAAATTTTTCCTCAGGTTGTATAAAAAAATTAATTTCTTTTCATCGTATTTATTATTAGACGTTTTGATAATGAGGGTGGGAAAATGAAAAATATCTAAACATTGCTCGCATACATTTTTACAATGACGTTGCTTGTAATCCAGCTAAGAACATCATTATTATGTCTTTAGGATAACAACATAATGAACTTTTTATTTATTTTACAGCCATTTTATTGACAAAAATAGAACTTCATCACTAAATTCAATTCACCTTCACTTTTATTTCTTTCTATTTTTTTTCAGTAGACTTCCGTTATATTTTCTTCTTTAGTACTCAATTATAAAGTTTGAAATTCTTTTCAAATACCACCTCTAGTAACCGTGTAATACGTGTCTAGTCTATTTTTTCAACGCTATTTTCCTACTAAAATAGTGTTCCTATCATCTGCATATTTCAGAAATATTCTTCGACTATACTTGCCACGGTATATACATGAAAATGATAAGTTTGCATACGTATTCAATTTAACATAAGAAGTACAGTCAAAGTACTTACAAGGGAACCATCAAAAGTGACACCTTTTGTTTTGATTTATTTGTAACTCATTCGATCGAGTATATTTAAGTAGTAAAATTTGTTAAAGGATTTCTCCTCATAGCTCCTCCTTCAAAAGTTATGATTGTTTTACTGAATTTTCAAGCCATTCCCAGGTATTTACCAATAAAACCAAACTATGAAATTTCGTTTATAGTTAGGTCTAAGAATCCGTAGAATAACCTGAAAGTTTCAGTCAAAAAGAATGTTCCTTTCTCGAGATAGTGGTTTTTCAAAAATCAGCTATTTGCTACGATTGGTCCCAAAAACTAAGGTCATTTAAAAATTCAGTAAAATAATCATAACTTTTGAAAGAAGAGCCATGAGGAGAAATCGCTTTAGATTTTTTACTACCGCAATATACTCGATCGAATGAGATGCAGATCAATCAAAAGGGAGAGTGTCACTTCGGATAGTTTCCTCGTGAGTACTCAATGTAGAAGTCGTCCTTATCCTTTGTAAAAAGGTTCAATCGACAGAATGAAATTTTTTAGGACAAAGAGGATGTAGGTAGTCTTTAGATGAGTACTTTCTATGAAATATATATCCTATAGAATAGTAAGAGAACATGAACATTTCAAGTCCCCTTATCGACATAATTGAGTATTTCATTTTAATTATTTCTTCTCTAGTTGACTTCCAGATTATTTGAAGTGAATAATAGAACCATGTCATTGACATATATCGGTCAGCAAATTACAATTTATGGTGGTTTTTGTTGTCTTGTTGCTGGTGTATTAGGAAATTCAGTGAATATTTGGGTATTTGCAAGTGTTCGTTCGTATCGTATGAATCCTTGCACATTTTTTTTTCTTATTGGTTCAATTTACAACATTGCTTACATTATGATTAATCTTATTCCTCGTATTGTCAGCGTAGGTTATGGAATTGATTTAACACGAACGTCAAACAGTTGGTGTAAAGCACGAAACTTTTTCCTTTATACACTCAGTATGATTGCATTAACGTGTTCATGTATGGCTATGATTGATCAATTTTTGGTGACATCCCGGAATGGAAAATTACGTAGTTTAAGCAAAATAAAATATGCACATCGCATAGTTTCTATTATAATCATAATATGGTTTCTTCATGGAATTCCTGCTGCATTGTTTTACAACACCTCACCTAATACAAGAACATGTGAAATCACAAATAGCATCTTCGCGACCTATAGATCAGTATTTCTTCTCGGTCTTCTCACCACTATTCCAATTACAATAATAATGTTATTTGGATATTTGACCTATCGTAATATACATTTGACAAAAGGTCTTGTTCGACAACAAGCTGATCGTCAAATACTGCGAATGACATTAATTCAAGTTGTACTTGTTGCTGGTTTTATAATTCCATATGCAGTTGTTGTTACATATAATCTCATTACAATGAATAATGTTAAAGATGCAAATCGAGTGATACGTGAAAATTTCGCCTTGATATTCGTTGCTCTATTAAACTACGGTTATTACGTTGTATGTTCAGTCATTTTTTCATTGTTTAATACTTCAATGAATAGTTTCTATTTTAGGGAAGTTGTTACGTGTTTTTCATCGCATCACGACGTTTTCGTCAAGCAGTAAAAGATCGAATATTGTTGTGCCGACGAACAAATCAAATAAATGTTATAATTCAACCGACATTGGACTGACGGCGACAAAAAAGACAAGAAGACATTGAGAGAAAATCGTTTAACTTTGCACACGAGTGATTTCTCAATAAATTATACATCTGATTATATCTGTGATAAATAATTATAATATGCACTGTGATTATTAAGATAGATTCGAGAGATCAGAGCCCAAATCGAACCGACCTTTTTGGCTCGAGTTCGACTCGGTTAATCTTCATTTTTTAAAACTTGGTTCAGATTCGGTTCGGTTCAGTTCGATCTAGCTTAGATTTCAACTACTGTCTAAGAGACAAGCTTCTAAATTACATTTCATTCACAAGTGTGTCCTAAGATACCTAGATCTGAACGAATATAATAATTAACGTTCATGCTTAAGAGCAATTTATTATTTAAGTGCCACATCCAATCTTGCACAATCTAAGATCTCAAATCTTTTTTCATATATTTTCTCAATTTATAGTTCGCATTCGTTAAAGAGCACCCGAACAAACACAAACAGGTACAATTTATCTCTTGTCTGCCCGGATCACAACACGAAGAGCGTATTTTTCAGAATAGAAGAAAATTTTACAAATCGTTTGGAATTCAACGAACCAAAATATTAATATTTAATAATACAAATAATTATGTTCTATATCTTTATTTGCTCGTGTATATATTAAATTAAAACTACTTTAACATATTCGAGGCGATGTGGCCCATCGATGAGTCACACTATATTTTTAGAGGAAACTGTGTAGAATAACACTTTCTTTTACTTTTTTTCTTAGATAAGAGGTTAAACGTTAGCACTTCATCTGTTCTATCCTCGGTAGCTCGGAACTGATTTATTTTATAACATAATGGCACTTATTAAAACACTCAAAACTAAAAAAGAACTATCATATTTCGAACAGAAATCGTTTGTTTTTTTTTAGCTACCACGTAGCTCGCTTCTCTTGATTGTTGTTTTCTTGCTTCTCCATACCAAAGAATGCAGCATCTGCGGACATTGCGCGCAGTCTCTTACGGCAATGGATTTGTTGAAAAAAAAATTAACAGGAAAATGGATCTCGTATGACCACTTTCTATTAAAATTGAATAGCCTCGAATGTGTTAACCAAATAAGTTTTTTCAAAATTTTTTATACAAATATGCTGATTGTTTGTATTCATAGTGTACACACGAAATCAAATATTTAAGGAAACACGAGATCAATTCTATATTGATGGATTATATAAAAAATGGTGTACATGTTCGAGCGGACCATGAAATAGTAGAAGGTTTATATTCAATTAACATGCAGGTATAAACTTAAAAATAATTACTTAATTCTATTAAAAAGTATAGGTTGGCAATCATCAGGTGCTTACTGAATATTCAGTCGATGATTATGTGAGTTATCAAAAGTAGATATAATGTTTTGTTATCAAAAAAGAAATGTTTAAAAAAGCATCATATGTAGTGGCGTAACCACCGAGGAGCGGAGCACGGAGGTACTTGGTTACGCCACTAATCATATGCTATTGATGAACTAAATACATATATTGAAGATAAACGATGACAAGTTCGATAATCTGGTCTTAATAAACAATATGGTGTTTTTCCAAGTGGTGTTAATTCATAACGTTATTTTGTTTCAGACGGTATGAATCCACCACATAGTGGTGAACAACATTGACAAGATAATTACACCTGGGATAATTCAAATGAATAATTATTATTTTACATTTGATGTCATTGATTGATTTGTTTATTTATTTTTTTGAATTATATGATAAATTTGTTATTGATTTAAGTATATTTAATGAACAAGTAACGTTCGTCGCTAGGACTTGCTTCAGCCTCAATCGAATCTATTCTATTCATTGGAGAATCATTGTCGGATAAATCGTCGATATGTATGATGCTACAGCCAGCTTAGTCTAAATAAATCTTCCACGTTTTCCAATTTCCAAAAGCAAGATTGCCAATCTCAAATTTGGAAAATATAGCGTACTCACGACTACCCGATCGCAGATCCTATCTATTTGATCGAGCTCTTCTGAAAACTATGCTACATTGTCTAGAAAACTTCGAGAAAGAAAGGCTCATATCAACATTAGAGACCAACCTGTATCGAACTTAATAGAATTATGTTGTAGCATTTTACTACAATTAATTCTTTATTGTTGAATTTGCATCATTCGCTGTCTATCATGCACGTTAAATTGATCAGAACAACGTAGGAGTACCTTGATTCATTAGTTTTATACTGATATCTGCGAAATATTTCATAAGCAATAGATCTCTTGCTCTATTCGTTAGCTTTCTGCTCGTGAATTGTCTTGGGTATATCCACAAACAAATAATTTATATGTCAATAAGTGGCATTCCACAAGTTGCGAAACGATTTCTACACAGTTCTTGATTGTGGATTTAATTTATTTATGCATGATTATCATGGTCAGGTTTTCTAGACAAGAACTTCTATGTATATGAAAATATGCGGCGATTCGTTAAAGTCAATTATGAATTTATTCATTGAATTTACAGAGCAAATTAAGCTAACAGTTAAATCAATGATAAAAGGAACAGAAATGCTAATAAATCAGAGAAAATGAAATAGAAAATGATTAGCCGATCAATCAGTACGAAACGAATATAATATATCATGTCAATTTGGAATAATGCATCCTCTTCCTTTTTGATCTTTGGTGATATTTATTTCTGGAAATCTTCATATGAGTTTTGTAGAGCGGAAGATTCTCTACAAGACACACTATATTAAAACTTTTTCTCGATCAATTATCTTATTAAAGAAGGACTTACAATCGAAAAAAGTTAGTTTAAAAGAAATATAATTTTTCAGAAAGGCTAAACAACGCTTTTGTGTTCAGCTTTGCGAGCTCTTTCGAATGAGATGTTGCTCGAAAACAAAAGATAAAAATTGATGGAGTTAGATGCGAAATACCGCTCAGAATTTTTTTTGCGGTTTTTCAGACCCTCTCATGTTCCCAAGCTTATATCTCCATCAAATAAGGTTCTCAAGAGTCTAAACATTTTTTCATAATCTCAGTTTTATGCAAGGAATCGAATGAGATCAAAATATATATACATTAATTTCGACCTTATTATGATTATCTGGATGGATGCTTGGGTGAGTAGTGAAACCTCTCTCACATATGTGCAGGGTGGCCCATAATTAACGCAACCAAACCATAAAAAATTGAATATCTCTATTACGGCTCGAGCAAAGGAGCTGGTTTTTTTTGCCAGTGAGAGAGGCATGTATAAGCTTTATATTCACAAAGACATGCCTTGGCAGATCCTCTATTAGGGGACTCTATTGAGTCCAAGTAAGAAATTTTGCTTTTTCATATATCAAAAAAAAGTAATAACCTGCGATGCAAAAGTAATTGCCGAAATGTCGAGACATGATTCTTCACTTAGAAACATCGCAGAGAGTCAAATTTTTTTTTATTAAAAATACCAAGATCTGAACTACAACTTTGTACCAGTCATTTTGTTTCAGAACATATACGCGAAGAAAGAAAAGCCCAAAACCACACACCTCTAAAAAAATTCTTGCAACTTTGTCAGAGAATAGCATCATTTTTTCTATTTCTACTAAAATTTTTAATACCAGAAAACGATGAAGAAATACTTTCAATGGTAGTTTTTATAGCATAAAAGGTGCTCTTTGCAGTTGTGTATTAGAAGTTAAACTTGCTTCTGGTTTTAATAGAAACACGTTGCTTTTTCTGGAAGAGACTGAACAATTCGGTTAATCTCATTACCTGTCCATGTTGAAGTAATAAAAAATACTTATTGAACTGTTTTTTTGTTAAGTTCCTTAAATCTCACAGATCCCACACGAATGCTGCAAAACAAATCGATTTTATGTATGGTTTCTCGAGATGGTAGTCGATATTCTTTTTGGCTAATAGTTCTTGGGAAAAAGATCCTTTTTACGAAAATTCCAGATTTCAAATCTTTTCAATTAACGAGCTTAGAGTGAATCTAAAATATTTTAACAAGGCTAATTCCGATAAAAACTTTTACGCGCTACACTTTAATGTTTTTTTGTGAAAGTTTAGCCCGGTTAGCCTAAAATAACCTAGAAACACACGTTTTCCAATCGTCAAAAAAGTTGCAAGAACCTTTTTAGAGGTGTGTGCTTTTGGGCTTTTTTTTCTTCACATATATGTTCGGGAACAAAATGACTGGTACAAAGTTGTAGTTCAGATCTTGCTCTTTCTAATAAAAAAAAAAATTGGCTCTCTGCGATGTTTCTAAGTGAAGAATCATGTCCCGACATTTCGGCAATTACTTCTGCATCGCAGGTTATACTAGAAAGAACGCTTATTTAAAGGAAATATAATGTATAATAAACTTATAAGTAAAACGTGTTGTATGTTCATATATATTCTCTTTTCGTATCCTTTCTATATTTTCTTGAAACGCAAGTTGTTTTCTTACACTATATAAATCATCTTTTCTATACTGTTATATAGCTTGTGCTTTTCTGTTTCACATTTTCTATTACATTTAAATCCGAAGTCGTACATCTAGATGCCGAGATTGACAAACAAAAGCAATGAATTCTTCTCCTCAAGCAATGTTGGATTTCAGGAGAAACAACACAAGCACTAATTGAAGTTTTCCAGCACGAATTCCCTAATGATGAGATTTCGGCTGGACAAACGGTTTATCGACTCGCAAAAAAATTTGATGAGACAGGTTTTGTCGAAGATATACCACGAAGTGGAAGACGAAAATCAGTCAACAGAAATGAAAATATGCAAATTGTTTCTCAAAATTTCGTTCTTAATCCACAAACATTACAGAGAAAAGCAGCACGTGATCTAGATATCTCGCCGGCATGTCTTTGTAAATATAAAGCTTATACATGCCTCTATCACTGGTAAAAAAATCATCTCCTTTGCTCGAGCTGTAATAGAGATATTCAATTCTTTATGGTTCGGTTGCGTTAATTATGGGCCACCCTGTACATATTTAAAAAAGGTTTCACCATTTGCTCAAGCATCCATTCAAAGAATCATAATACGGTCAAAATTAATCTATATATATTTTGATCTCATTCGATTCTTTGTATAAAACTGAGATTATAAAAAAATGTTTAGACTCCCGAGGATCTTATTTGATGGAGATATAAACTTCGAAACATTTTTCGATTGTAAGTCCTTTTTTAATGAGATAATTAATTGGGAAAAAGTTTTAAATTGAATGAAATTGTTGAAAAATTTGGCAAGTGACTGAATTAAATTGAAAATAATTAAAGAATATGTGAACTCAATTCAATTCAGTTTAACTTAAAGAAATAGTATAAAAATGGTTTTTTTAAAACCGATTGACAGGATAAAATAATACAAATGTCATGTTATAATTTTAATTTGTTTTGGAATTTTTTTCATCATTTTCATCTCGAAATACCATCTAAAAAGGTTTTTGTAAAGAACCATAAAAGTCTCTAGCAATGAATTTAAACTTTGTATGATTCTGGATTTGAATACCATTTTCAAAACTTTTTTGTGGTTTCAATCGTATGGTCCAGAATCTTGTCGAGTTCTGTATTGCTGGTTAAAACTGTTGTTAGTTCTAAAAATTTTACAAAACATTTCCTCTTTTATGGTTGCAGCCTGTTGAATAAATCTGGCTATTGAATCGTCCAAAGCTTGAATAATCGCCTTAAAAAAAATCATTTCCACGCAGTCAAAACCTGATTGCTGAAAGCTATGCTCATTTGGAAAAAGCTTTTCACGCTGTATCTTTTCGAATGGTTCGTATTTTTAATACGATGAAATGATAAAAATAACATGCAAAGTATGGTCATTCATTATGCCTAACTAGTTTCAAAGTAGAGTATTTTATGTTTTTATTTTTCATTTTTTTCAAATATTTTTGCAGTAGGTGTTCAGTTTAAAAGCATATGGTTTTTAAGAGAATTTCAAGCTCCATCTTTTGGTAAAAGATATTTCTTAATCGTAAAGAAAAAAAGAGAGAAATCTTTACAATACTAAGATAGTCAGTTATGCTGACCCACCCTTTAAATCAAAGGATTTCATATTACACATTATTAAACAAAAAAGATGTATCCGCTCCTTCCCCTTCGATTGATGAACAGAGCAGATTGTCAGCTCATTGCGTTTTTGAATTATTCAAAAAACAGTGGAACGTACTATATTTTAAACGGACAGTAGATAATTTTATAAATACAATACAATAATTCGTTATTTTTCTTGTACGCACCAAGTTCTTCGTTCTCCCAATAAATAGACATAGAACTAACATGCTTCTCGATTTTTGCAGTAGAGAGCAGTATACAGGACTACTAAGGAATACGTTAGCTCATTTATAAATATTGTTGTTCATTTTTTTGTATTTCTCAGTGTACATACGTGCTAGTGTACGATTGTGCGTTTTCCCAAAAGATGCTATTTTCTTACAATAATCAAAGTGTCAACATCTCTTTATCCAAAGTTTTTTGACATTCATTCTTGTAATCAGCAACTACTCCAGTCACCGTTTTAATCTCGTCTTTCAAAGAACTTTTTCTGAGTAAGGTCGTCCTCACTCATCCAAGTGCTTGTAATTGAAGAACGTGCTTCACATATTGTCTCAAAAATCAGTTCTATGTTGAATTATCGAAAATGCTTGATGATGATTTTGCTAAATTATCAAGCACTCTGAATCAAAAACTTATAATAGGAGTATTGTCGATTTTTCCTCCGCTGTGAGATAACACAAGATATGACATTATATTTAAAAAAATAAAGACAAGTATTTTACCATAATCTCGGACCAGCTATACAAACTTCATGTAACTATGCAAAAGTTCTTTTGCATTATTTTTGCATTTGATGCATCTTACTTACGTAGCCATATGTGTATTATCTTACTGATATAGCGTGACTCATTTGTTTCTTTTTCCCTTCTCTCTCTTTGGTTTCCAAGAGAGTTTCTTCCTATTGTCTTCTTTTCCCTTTTATGTTTGAATGTTCTCCTTCGCCTTGGATTACATATAGTGAACGTGTTTTCACAATAAGTTTCTTTTTGGGGAGGCTTCTTGACAATAACAAGTACAGAAAAATATCTGTTCATTAACCGTGAGGTGGCTATTTTATTGAAAACCTTTGTACCCGATGATTGATTCGATCAACAACATAGAGATTGTTCTGTCGATCGAATGACAAATCTCTGGGAGAGCTGAATTGATTTGCTTGATCTCCTTCGCCTTTTCCACCAACAACAATACTTCCCTCTGTGGCTCCTTGTGGCCAACGCATTATTCGTTGATTGTACTCGTCAACCACATAGACAGTACCCAGGTGATCGACGATTATTCCTTGAGGGCCTGATAATTGTGCGAGAGCACTCCCTTGGCCTTGACCACCAGCTACGATGATACCTTCTTTTGCACCTTTCATCCACTTCATCGCACGATGATTATTGTTATCCGAAACGTACACTGAATGATCTTGATCGACGAAGATGAAAGTAGGAAAATTGAGTTGATCGAGGCCATTACTTGGCCAATTAGTACCAGCCACCACTGTTCCACTTGTTTCACCTATTCGCCATCGCCGAACTGATGGCCCTCTCCTGTCAGAAACGTAGAGAAATCCCTCGTCGTCCATCGCTAAACCGAAGCAGTCAATATTCGAGATGATGGTCTTTCCACTCGTACCACCTTGACGGGGCCATTGCACGATTCGCTGATTCATTCCATTACAGATGATAAGACTATCCGTCTGTTTGTCGATAACCACATCGACTGGTCCATTCAACTGATCACGTCCATTTCCTTGCCCATTTCCACCGGCAACCACTTGACCACTCGTCGCACCATATTTCCATTCCACAATACGGTGATTCGTGTAGTCAGCGATGTAAAGAGTTTGATTATCATCAACATACAAACCGTGTGGGTACTGAAGTTGATTGAGTTCACTGCCTTGTCCATTTCCTCCAGACACAGTAGTGCCATTCTGAGTCCATGTAGTATTGAGAGAAATCTGTGGTGATACTACAATGAAAGAGAAACAAAATAATGAAGCTGTGAATGAGAAAATTCGAGTGAGTCGAAAAGATTTGAACACAAAAGAAAGTTCAATATTTATAGCAATTCGAGGGAAATGTCTATGAGAACATGCATATGCGTGCGATCCTCGTGTCTGTAAACGATATGAGTGAAGATATGAACAAAACTCGGCGAATGAGATTCAATGATGAGCTGTAGAACTTTCATTTTCTGACAAAAAGAACACGTCAGCTCTTGACAATCACAATTTGCAAGACATCAAAAATTATTGTTTCTATCGAAAGTAGAACGTACATCTTAACTCTACTTCAAATACTAATAAATCATCAATATGGAGGATTTCTGTAAAATCCTTAAAACTCTCGAACGGAACAACCTAGAAATGTCGGCGTTGCGTAGATCGATAGGAATTTGAGTTTTCTTTTAAATGAGAACAAACAAGATTGAAATCCAACGAAAAAGTTTTCTAGGAAGCTTTTCTCAAAGTCTACAGCAAATAATCATCTTTGTTTATTTAAGAACAGATTTTATCATTAAAAATGAAATAAAAAGAAGACAGGAAAATCTTGTCAATATTTAGTAAATCATCAAATTCTTTCTGTTTTGAGACAAATCAAGACTGATGATGATCATTTCGATTGTAATATCTCGACTTCAATGGTAGTTTTATGTTTCTATGAAATATTTTCGAGAGATCCAAAGACTTATCTGTTCATCGCTATTCGTCAAATGAAAGAAGAACGACCAATAAAGCGAAGTTTTTGTCTGCAATTGATCAAAATTGAGAAAGATTTCAAAATCAATAAAGAAATCGAATTTTCACGATAACAATGTATCTGAGAACATGTTTTCTTTCTCCTATATTTCAATATAAGAAGAGACGTATAGAGATAGTATTTGACAAAGTCATACATCATTTTAACTAACCGAAACTCAATGTTCAAATATCTTGCTTATTACGCTTTGGAAAAAACGTTATTTTTTTGGCGATATATCTAAACATAAAATTGATCTGATATCTTTTGAATTTTTTGAATACAGATTCAAGATTTGTATCAATCTCCATGTAGCTGTTTGTTCTCTTACTTGTTTTCGGTGGACAGATTCGTTCATCCATCATCAACGATGGATAACAAACAGGATGACGTGACTGACATTGAGGATGATGAACACAGATATGACCAGGCTCATAACAATAATTGTTTGAAGATTCACACGAAACAAGTTGAGAACAAGTTACCCAGCGAAAGCCACAAATGCCGGTGTTATGAGCAGTACCTACCATATGGAAACAACCACACGCAGTATTCGTCGAACATTGATCATATTGAGATATTTCATGACACATTCGACAATTCACTTGAACTACTGACGTACTAAAATGGAAAATTATTTAACGTGAAATGAATAAAAAAAAGGACTTTTTGAACTACCTAAAAAGAACGAATACAAAACAATGAATTACTGTTGTCATCATGGTTTGCATTGAAATGTGACAGTATCTTGATGATATCATTTTTTATTTGGTATGTTGAAATGGTAATTTTAGCATTTTTCGAAAGTCAAAAAGCGCACATCGTAATCTTTGATAACTAAAAATTCAATATTGCTTTACTGCTATTGCACATAGTTAATTGTTTTTTTTTGAAACAGTAATCTTCATCGTAGAAGAACTAATCTCTCAATAAATAGAACTTCGATATTCTTTTAAAACATTCTCACATACTTTACTCTGACATGGCGGATCTCAATAGGTTTTCAATCAATAGTTCACGAATAGATGAACATCACGTCCAAAGGTAAACAGCCATGAGCGATGAATTACAATGGAAAACGGCAGCTGTTTACGTTGACCGTTTGCGGCCATCGTATGCGTCCGCAAATGACCATTACTATTGGTGATCCTTTCATGTCGCAATATTTTCTTCCCAGTTAATTGTAAAAAAGCATTAGCATTGAAACAAAATATTTTTATTTCAATAAAGTGATCACATGGTACAATGATAAAAATCTCTGATCAAGAGAACAATAATATGACTAACATAACCACTATGGAACACGCAAGAAGCAATCACTTTATATTTATTTTATCTTAAGCTTTCCTATGATCAACAGATACAACCTCATCTGATAAACTGTCTAATGACTTATTGATTAAAAAGGAGCACGTTAATTATTATCGAGCCAAGCATGTGATGACACGTCATTGACCATAGACTACAATGAAGATCTATCGCTCAATGACGAGCTTCATGACTTATCAGTCCACAAACGCTATTATTGTCATAACCGTCTAGATTAATTCCTTAGCCCCTATAAAAAAGAAATTTTTCCCAAACGATGGTTATTTGCTCAAATATTAGCATAAGAGTAAGTTAATTTCTATCGATGACTTATTGTCATTTTCTTCTGTCCAAAAGAATACATAAATAGAAAAAAGGCCTCTTTCTATTTATCCCATTTGCTAGAGCAGTTTTTAGTACAAATCAGTGAGCCAATCTTGAAAAGGTATCCGAAGGCCTTTTTCCAAGAGCAGATGGTAACTATACCAAATAATTAGATTTTTAGAAAAAAGACCGTTTTTGATTTTCAGATTTGATGAGCTATTTTTAGTCTAAATCAAAGCAGTTAGCTTTGGAAGTGTATTCTTAAAGTTCTCCTGTGAGAGCACTATGTATTGGAATCACCGAAACCTGGAATTGCAAAGAAACCGCCTGTAGAGCTTGTCTGCCAGAACAGACTCTATTATATGCAAAGCGGTTAGGATTTAGAAAAGAGACCATTAAAGACCTTTTTCTATTTTTAGGATTTAGTAGAGTATATTCAATTCCAATCAATAGAACTAGTCTGAGAACGGTATTGTAAGGCCTTTCTGTATTATATTTAAAGGAATAATTATTTAGAAAAAAGGCTTTTTTTGATTTTCACGATTTTTAAGGTATTTTTAATACCATTGAGCGGAACTAGTCTTAAAAAGGTAATTGAGACCTTCTTCTCTTGTTACACGGTTGTTGGCGTGTTAGGGTACGGTGAAATACAATGGTTTACATTATAACACAACAGTAAATGTTGATGTTTAGGACTGCATACATTAAAATACGGTCGTTACACGGCACAGCGAGAAACGGTCGTAATTCGAGGCATACCAAACGTACTATTTACGGCACGTACACGATCGCCGTAAGGCTCAACCTGGGAGGATATTGTACACAGTATCAATAGATATTGTTTTCATGGTGCTTGCATGATTCTCTTTGTTTCGTTTCGAGCGGCAATAAAACACAGCTGACGTTGAGGGTCGAACCAATCGGGAGGACTGATACGTGAGGGTGAGGGTGCACAATTACGCGAATGTGGAACGTCACATCAAGCATCTGATCAATCGAGTTTACATCAGTAAATGTGAAGTTCCGGCTATTCATATAGTGAAAATATTGATCATGAATGCATCATATCTAGCGTCTGTGTATTTATTTGTACTAGTTGAATACAAGAAATAGACATCGAATTTATCCACACAATTTCGAATGGGTAAATATTCTGTATGATCATGCGATACAATATTCCTTTCATTGTCTACCAGAATAATCAGAAAAATGAATAGACTAGGTCATTCTAAGTAGATTTGGTATTTCGTCATGTGCAAAACTAGTGTACAAGTTTCTCAAATCGCATATGAACGGTTAAGTTAAAATAGAATAAAATCCATTGGAATCAATTTCAACAACAATTAAAACAATTATTTTTTTCGTGTGTATCAGTTTTTACTCTGACGAGTATGGCAAAATGAGGTAAAGTACACAACGGATCAAGAATATAATTGAATAGATCTTTCACAGACTCCTCATGGAGTTAGTCTTGGCGAGTATTCAAATTTTAAGACAAACGTAAGATATTCCACATGTATGTTGTTCGTCATTCACTCACTTGATTGTTGCTTTTTTTTCTCTTCTTTTCTTTGTAAGCTTTCCGGAAAATGTCAATAGAAGTCGATGCGATGCAATGTAATGTAAAACAAATTATTATTGTATGATTACATGGTTTTTTTATTCTCTTCGTCTTTCCTTTTTTTTATTAAGTAAAAAGCTTTTTTTTCTCTTTCTTCAAGCCTACCGGCGTGCTTCATTTTGAAGAAAGTAACAAACGATGACAGTGCAACAGACACCAGACGACAAATACCTCCAAGAAGAATTCAACAAAATTGACAAAGGTTTGTTTTAAATACGGTAATGTTTTTGAGGAAGATCATCGTGTAACTTACGATGAATTTGTGTACTCTTCCTATTTTTGTTTTTCTTGTTTGAAATATATTCCTCAGTCAGACGCTTCGACAATCATTAGATTACCTTCTTCAGTGTAGATCTTACAACAACAGGTATAATTTTATAGTAACTAGAAAATTATACCTGTCGTTGTAAGGTCTACACTAAAGAAGGTAGTCTGATGATTGTCAAAACGTCTGAATAAAGAAATTATTCTAAACAAAAAAACAGAAGTAGGAAGAGTACACATATGTGTACATAGCCATCAGGCTATATACACACAAGTGCGTATAGCTAGTCGACTATGTGCACTGAGTTAAGTATAATCATGTATTATTACAATCGAAATTAGAAACTGTTAGTTAGTGATTACTATTTGTATTAAAAATAAACATCTAGTTCTCCAATAAATATATGTATACTTTACTTTAGGTAGAACCAAACAAATCATTAATATTTGGAAACTGTCTATGTAAAGCTTCAAAAAATAAAATGTATATATAAAAATCAGTTAAAGGTCTTCCTCTTACAAAACTCAATTTAAAAAAAATCGAGGTTGAGTTTTTTTTTCTAGAAAGGTGCGCTGAAATCTTCTCTTCTAAAATATATGTGAGCTTTCACAGACTTATCAAAAAAAAAGGTTCGACCTTACTGTCATGTGTTTTGATAAATTTTTTTCATTTTTTAAAAAATTTTTGAAAAAAATTGCTTTATCGTTGGCATGAACACTGAACAGAACATTTTTCTATTAACCTTTATGCACCTTTCGAAAAATGGGTCTCTAAAACTTGTTTATTGTTTTTCTCAAAACATGGCTTAAGATATATCTAAAATTTTTTTTGTTTCAAAGGACTAGATAAGAGTAAACTTCTGTCCAAACAGTTTTTTATGTTTGATTCTTATCGCTTCATTTGATTTGTTAAGGTATTAATAAAGATCAATAGAGGGCACATTAAAGTGCAGCCTAATTAGCTCGTCTCAATAAAGAGTATCTTCCAAGATTGCAGGTTGTTCGCTGTTTATGTTTTTCAAATTCCGATTTTGTAAGCTAGATAATTAGGAAAAATGAAACCTTTTTTGTATAGCTGATCGACAAAAATAAAGGTACAATTAAGAGAGAAGGAAAAGTGCTGACCTAGGATAATTTATCTTTAGTGTATTGCAAATAATAATATACAAACATTTTCTTGAAAACTGAACAGAATTAATTGCTTTTTATATATTTCTATCATTGTAATACATAATTATACTTAACTCAGTGTACATAATCAGTTGATTATGTATTGAAATAATGAGTATATGTCTATTTAGATAAGACGAGTAAAATATCCGTAGCTGACTTTCGAAATTTCGTCTTTGTTGATGAATTTCTTAACAATTTTCGCAGTACAACAATCGATACTTACATTGCTGAATTGAGTAATAATACAGGATGGATCACATTTGAACAATTCAAAAAGTTTATGCATCAAGACACACAAACATTCAAGAATCCTCTGGTGATTATCGAACTTAAACAAGCATTCGACGAAGTTGATACCAATAAGGATGGTTTTATATCGCCACAAGAAGCATGTCAGGGTATTATGTTAGCTGGTCAACACATATCTGGACTTAGTTTTAATCAGATTGTTCAACAGTTTGATGATAATGGCGACGGACAAATGTCGTTGGAAGAATTTTTGAATAATGTTAAGAATCTATTTCCTAAATAAATCAACAAGAGACACTATCATTTATCTATCTGCTGTGTTGATAAGATTTCAGATCAAAATTTTTTCTTTCGACTTGCCACGAAGTGCTTTGCATAGGGTAAAAAACGCAATGAAACGGTCATAACTCGCGAAGAAAGGTTTGGTAACCCTTTTCATTTTAGGTTTTTTCTAATCGAACTAACGAGGAAACATCTTCAACTGTCCAACCGCTTTTTCAAATAAAAACTATAGGGTTAGGAGTTATTCACTATGCTGATTCCGAATATGAGCATGAGAAATGTCCCTAGGCCTTTGTAAATGGAGTAGGTTCTCTAGAAAACCGGATTTTGAGGTCAAAGTTTGTTCGCTAAATCGATTTTTTAACCATTCTAAGTTGTAAAATATATCGATCTGTCTACAGAGCAACAGTTTTTTCTTTTTCAAAATCGAGTTTTATTGACAGTGCAACCGTTTCATTTCTATTGCATGTTACTATCCACCCATAACAAGATGCGAGTTTTCAATTGTCAAAAAGGAATATAAGTGAAAATAATTTTATTTCTAAACAGAGCCACTTGTTTATGAAATAAAGAAAGGTATGTCGACTTCTGACATAGCAATAGCTGGATACTGAAAACTAAGGACGAAGAAGATAGAATTTAGTTTTTTTCTTTTATTACAAAAATCAAAACAAAGCTAAATAGTGGTAAATCACAATAGAAACTAGGAAAATTAGAGATCGTTTGTAAATGTAAACTTGAGTATGCAAATAAGAAGAAGAGATTATATTTCAAGATTTACTCTACTATCGTCTGTAAAATGAAATAGTGGCCGTGGCCATTTTTCGAAT
>JAJEKB010020027.1:49387-77434 GCA_022393335.1 Macrotrachela quadricornifera
ATTCGAAAAATGGCCACGGCCACTATTTCATTTTACAGACGATAGTTTTCATTGCCATCTAGTCATGAAAATGGTATTCAATAAAAAAATGTTGAAAGCACAATTTTGTTGAAGACCAGCTACATGAAATGAATGCTGATTCAAAACATTTATCTATTTGACATCACCAGCGTACCATGAATATAGGATCATCTCTTCAAACACAGGGGCGGATAGTTGGTTATGTATTAATGATACTAGTTTAATGATATTATTTCGCTCATAAAGATTTTAATTTAATTGATCTAAAGCTACACGATTATATAATCTTTTAACTAGGTTTTTCATCTGCCGATTGCAGTATTTATCAAGAGGTTGTATATCTGATGTGGTTTTCGGTGGTATTTGAATGTGATGAATCTCTTTTTTAATTGATTTTATATCATGATAGTTGCTCTCATCATTTTGACCAGACTATGAGTCGGATAAAAGTAAATTTTTTTTCCCGATAGATGGTACCAAAACTTTATCTCTCGAATAGTAAACCAATGAGCTTGTTCACTTATCTGATGAGGAACATGTAATTACTACATTTTTTGGTTCAAATCAGTTACGTTTGACAACATCTCCAATACGACCATTTGGTTCTTGAACACATAGGAACATCGGCCCAACTACTTTGCGATCTAAAATGATTGTAGGTTGGACAGTATATAAATGAGTGGTTGCATTCTTTGATAGGTCAGATCTAAAAGTTTTCTTCTCACCCTGAATTGATAATGTACGCGCGGAATGTACCTCCTTTTCAATACGTACTTGATCAATATTCAAAATCTGTTTTGGTAAATATTTTCTTGATAACTGATGAAATTTTTGTAAAAACTCTTCTTCTGACTTCTTTATGTTATCAAAGTTATTTATTTCTTTTTTTGTAACTATATTAGTAATTTTACGAGAGCATATTCCGTGACGCTTTTTGAACTCTAGAAGCCAAGTAATGGCCGCCTGAAAATCATCTAGATTCATCTATTTTGCTGCTTGTGACGCCCATCGTTGAATATCACTGTCATGTATCGGTAGATATTGTTCTCGAGCATTTAAAAAATTTTTATACACAACTTGATCGATGCTTTGAATTTTTTGACGTTTTGTACCTTGTTGAGCTACACACTTACGAAATCGGCTGATATAATTTTGATCTGGAAGGGATCGATAACGATGTTTAATAGTTTTCCAAGAACGCCGACGTTTACCGGACGAATCTTTTGCATTAACAAAACCAACTACTTATCTCATATATTCAATTAAATAAGAATTTAATTCGTAATTCTCTTTTGAATCTTCCACACTATAAAAAAAAGGAGTTTTACCAAACCAAAAAAGGATCTTCCTCTCGATACACGGGAAGAACCTCTTTTCGTTTCGGAGAAAAAAGGTTTCAAATAGAACCTTAGCTGAAAATATCTGGAACGAAGGTTCGGTAGCGATAGTTTCGTCCAAAACCTTTTTGACCATAAAATAAAATGGTTTCGCACAACAGATTCGGGAAAAGTTCTGCTGATCCAATCCAAAGAAAGGTTCGGCGTAAAACCTTAAGCACTGAACCATTATCGCATGCAGCTTGCTTTGGTTCGGTAAAAAAACCTTTTTCGAATAAGCATATTCAAAGTTCCGTACGAATGATTCCGTACCGATCCCTGCCTCACCAATGGAAATCCACATTCAGTAATCATAGATACTTACCCAGTTGTCTGACTAGAATATAGGATCAAATTGTAGCCAGACCGTACTACAACATACTACTTACCTGATCGTACCGAAGAAACACCAGTATTCCGAAAACCAAGCCACTCATTGTTGTTGCCACCTCGATGCAGAATGCCACCAGTTGATCACGACAATTGATTCTGCAAGCATATCATCCTATAACAAAAGCGGAAACTATTAGTTATATGAAAATACTTACTCTAATCTCTTAATTGGACAGGCGTCCAAAACGTCACTCGATTTCATACATGCATCCACTTCTTGCAAATACACCCAGTTCCATATTTGACATCAATCTATAACAGAAATCCATAGACAATACTTCAAAGTTGTGAACTTACTTCCAGAGCATTTATTCATATCCGTAGATCAGACATTCATGTTCATTTAATTCTACAACAGAAAAAAAGATTAGTTTTTAGAATTCAGCTCACATCACGCACAAAAATCGATATCGAAGTGCCGTTCAATCTACAACAACAACAAAAGCCAATAAAATTAAACCAAAGATAAACTTACTTTACAATCAGATATGAGGCGAACTATTGATATTCGACTTGATATTAATACCAGTCATTGTTCTTACTATAAACCTATATACAAACAAGGCAGTAAAAAAGTTAAAACTAATCAATTTACCTGCAGATTTTATGGTCGATATATATATGGTTTGGCAGGAGGCCACCCGAAAAGCAAATGACTCCTACCCTAACATTTCACCAAATGACGATATTCTAAGAAAAGTCTCCTATTTATAGGGGCGGATAAAGTTGACTAGACCGATACGACAATGATGATCATTGTTGGATGATCCAGAATGACGGGCAGTCTTCACCGATGCGGACGGACGATCTTTGTTTGATGATCCAGTCTGACGGTCTTTGTTCACTGAACCAACCGGACCGTCTTTGTTTCTCGAACCAGCCGGACGGCCTTTGTTCATTCAACCAGTCTGACGAGCTTTGTTCACTGAACCAACCGGACGGTCTTTATTCCTCGAACCAGCCGGACGACCTTTGTTCATTCAACCAGTCTGACGAGCTTTGTTCACTGATCCAGTCGGATGGCCTTTGTTCCTCGAACCAGCCTGACGGTCTTTCTTTATTGAAGCAGCCTGACGACCTTTGTTCATTGAGCCAGCTGGACGACCTTTGTTTACTGATCCAGCCGGATAGTCTTTGTTCATTGATGTTGACGTTAGATCAAGGCTCATCCTAAAGGAGATGGTCAAAAATGACGGATTTTTTCCCACGCTGGAAATGGTATAAAACGACCGTACTTGATGATGTTAGCTGCTTGGATGATACATCCAGACGCTAACGAAGATTAAGATGTCTCTTCTGGTCTAACTGGCTAAGACACCTGCCCGGATAGCAGGAGATACGTGGTTCGAGTCCTGTGAAGAGCATCTTTTTCTTCGTTCTGTCACATAACATCAGTGACACTGCTTGTCCTTCATTTTAATCCCTAACAGATGAGTAAATCGCAAATCCCATGCCCGTTTGTCAAAATTTTTTCCTTTTATTTTTCATGTTTTCTAGTATCTGGTGCTTAGATCTGTGTCTTATTGGTTCGCTTGACACTGGAAAACACCAAAAATAAAAGGAAAAAATTTTAACAAACAAGGATGGGATTCGTGAATTACTCATCAAGTACTTTCGTTTTATACCGTTCCCAGCGTGGGGGAAAATCCGTCATTTTTGACCATTCCCTTCCTAAAAGTGGAAACTGTGAACGCAGTCAACGCATCAATATTCAAATAAATCGTTAATGGACTTATAAGTACCGTTATCTGTTTTATTAAACGTTGAGTTTATTATTCATCTTGAGAAAATTTTACTAACGATGTGGACCATTACCACAATGTACCACAAGTATCTAGTTTACATACGAATCTATTCATTTCACTCTCAAGATTATTTCTAAATGGGCAACATAAATATTTATATATTTTATACGCCTATCGTGTTCCTTTTTATATCGTTATTTGCTCCTACTCTTATCACACTATTTTTTCCGTTGTATCAGTTATTTCGCAGACTTCCTAGGCACTCAGTATTTTTCCTCTCAGATTAATGAAATCATGTATCAGTTTACTATTGGCTTCGGCGTATGAACTGGACCCCTGCAAATTTATCTCTTCTTCATTGCTGGTGTATTATATTACAACTTTTGGCTACGATCTTTTCAAATGAACGAAAACTTGACGCCTTAAACATACCTATCAGTGACAGATCTCGAATTTTTATTATCACATACAATTATGAATAAAAATTGTCTCTCATTGTATTCGGCAAATCATCGGCCCATTTTTCGAACATTTCAGCTGCAGACAACGAAATAAACATGAAAAATAGATGCGATCGCTCTGAGTGCTCTCGATCTGTTAAATCAACGGCCAACATCTATAGGTCGTTCGGTAAAAATTGCACTGAACTCAAATAATCTTCACGAAATGGTTGATCGTTTCATAGACGCTATACTTAACCAGGTAGTAGATTTTCAAATTTTTCATAGTTTGGCATAAGTTTTGCCAAACATTGAGACCCTACACGGATCCAGTCATAGTTCTGTATCACTTTTGTCTAACCTTGAACTGTCGTACGACACGACTGACAGTTTAGTATAAATTTTGTCAAACCTCAGGTCACTATACGAAACCATTGATAGTTTGGCATAAGGTCTACAGAATCTTGAGCCGCCATACGAAATTATCGTTAGTTTGGTATAATTTCTGCTGAACCCTGAGCCGTCATACGAATCCATTCACAGCATCGTATAAATTTTGTTGAACCAGGTGCCATCAGACAAACCCATTAAAAGTTTGGCATAAATTTTGCCAAATCTGAGGTCACCATACGAAACCAGTGGCAGTTCGGTATAAATTTTGCCAAATCATAGATCACTATACGAAACCATTGCCAGTTTGGTATTAATTTGGCCAAGCCATGATTGAGTATACGAAACTAATGGTCGTTTCACAAAGGCTGTATCCAATCATTTGCAAGTATACGAAACGATTGATGGTTTAGCATAATCTTTCCCAATCCTTGAGTCATTACACGGAACAATTGATAGTTTTGTATAAATTTTGCCGAACTTTGGGCGACTGTACGAAACTAATGATAGTTTGGGGAAAACTTTGTCAGACCTTGTGCCAGTCTACGAAACCATTCATAGTTTCGGAAAAGCAGTACTTAACTACTTAGAAGTATTCGAAACTAGAAATGGCTCTGTATGATGAAAACGAAACCTTCTTATAATGTACCAAATTCTAGAAGGTTTTGTGTTGAAAGTACGAAACTATTTCGAAATGAAAAGAAGTAAGATTTGTTCGGTAAAAAATGCATAAAACCAGTATTAAATTCACGGAGCTACAGAATGTTCGGTATTATGCGTGCAAAACCTGTACTGCTCTTCTTGAACTATTTATCGTTTTGTATAAGTTATACGTAACCCTCAAGGGTTCATGCTAAACTGTGAATCGTTCCGTGTAGATAAACCAAACGTTTAGTGGAACAATAGAATGATAAAAGGTTTCGCATGAATCATACTGAACCTTTGAAAAAGTAAATGAACTGCCATTGGTTCAATGGATGATCTACAGAACCATCAGAAGTTTAGTAGTGAACATGCTGAACTTTTGATGAATTTTCGATGCTTTTAAAGGTTCGTGTATGTTATACGAAACTTAGAGCTAATCAGTATCGAATCTGCTGAACCTTCAAGTGACATACGAAACTTCGAAGGATTTCGTATAAATTTTAGTGAGCCTTTAAGGATCCACGGACTTATTATTGGTTTCGAGTAACACATACTAAACCTTTGATGTTTAAACGAAACTATGTCTGGTTTAGTTTAAAATATTCTGAACTTTTTAAAAACTGACGAACCATCGATGGTATGGTGTAAAAAAACCTGAACCATCAATTGGTCTACAAAACTAGGAATAGTTTGGTAGAAAATAGGCTAAACCTCTCGGCAGACTGCGAAACCGCTGCTGGTTCTGTAGACATGTCACAGAACTATCAATGGTTTCGCACACCATATAGAAAACCTTTAGATGGTTTGTTTTGTTAAGTGCCACACCTTCTCGACCTTACTGAACTATAAAAACCTGGGTAGCTGAAGCACGGAGCCTTTTTCACTTTTCCGAACTTAAAATAGTTCGGTGAAAGCATGGGAAACCTTTTAAGTTCGGTAGAACACTAATTTATTTTTAGAGTGTACACAAAACTATAATATCATCATGGATGATCATTTTGTAAAAAGATTAATCGTTGCAGTTTCTGTTGAGGTTTCTAAAGTGAAGCGCAATAGACAGCTCACAATTACTCATCCATGGCTCTACCAAATCTTACTTTCAACTGTTTAAGAACTTTCTCAGATACGCTAATTTTTCGAAAAAATATCAAATCAAATTTTTATCATAGAAAGATACACTGAAATTTGCTCTTGCAAAACTATGTTATTGTTCGATAGGACGGAGATGCAAAAGAAGGTAAATTGATTGGGTGATATTTTTCTCGACCAACCTTATTGAGTCATATATTAACTAGAAGAATACGCTGAAAATAGCGTTTTGATAGAATATCGATTAATAGAAGCTATCAATAAAATAACTCGTTTTTGAACTACATTCTAATAATCAATTTTAGAATTATTAGATAAGATAAGACAGTATGAAAATGATGAACTTGATGGTTCTTTAATAGGGCTTCAATCCTATATATAAATCATCAGTTAACTATTTAATTTTATAAGATTATTGTCTATCTCCATATTTCAATGGATATTTGAATTTGAATATTGAAATGATCAAAATTTTAATCTCACTCATTTGATAATCTTTTTAAATAGCTACAAAATTATATTTATTATGAAGTTAAAAAAGTATGACCACTGAAAAAGTTTCTGAGCATGCCCTTCTCGTGAAGTGATTTTGTATTTTTATAAACAATATCTAGAAGATTTTCATCGCAAAAATCCCATGTCACTTTAAGCTAACATCATATTTGGAATCAACGTAATAAGTTAAACTAGTCCATAGATAACTTATCAATTTTTTCGATCCCTCTGTTCATCATAACATTTCATCCAGATCTCTCTTCACGAACCACTGAAGGATGATCTCATTGAATATTCTGCGTTTATTGTCAGAATATTCGCTATTCTGCCATCTCATAACTTTAAAGAATTTTTTAAAATATTCTTAGTTACATATAACAAAGAAAATGATTTGATGAAACAATAAATAAATTATTTTTCTTTTTTCATTTCAGAGTAATCTTCCATATAAGTTCTGTGTTTCAGTTATATAACAAGACTAAATAATAAAGGTATGATACATACCATTGGTATATTTTTATTGATTGTTATTCGTCTAATTTATATATATATATATATATACCAGCGGAGGTACTCGCTGCAAAGAGAATATGGTTGAAGTTTTGCATCTTCAATCCGACTTTTTCTGCTGTACGTAACACGTCTTTTATAGGACTGTTTCTCCTGTGGGTGAACCATCTGCAACAGAAATTTTCGCGTCACATCTGAAACCTCTTGGACCGGACTTTTACCGGCATGCGTCAGGCATCTTTAACAGGATTGTTCCTGCTATGCGTTAGGTATTCGCCATTGGACTCTTCTCGCCGTACGTGATACCTCTTTCACAGGACTTTTTTCACTGTACCTGGAACCTCTGCTACAGAGCTTTTCCCGCCGTGCATGGGGTATCTTTTACAGAGCTTTTCCCATCGTGTATGGGTATCTTTCGCAGAACTTTTCCCGCCGTCCGTGGAGTATCTTTCGCAAAGCTTTTCCCGCCGTGCTTCAGGAATTTTTCAGAGCTTTTCCCGCTGTGCATGGGGTATCTTTCACAGAGCTTTTCCCACCGTGCATGGGTATCTTTTGCAGAACTTTTTCAACCATATGTGGGGTGTCTTTCACACAGGTTTTTCCGTTGTGCGTAGAGTATCTTTCACAGACCATTTCTCACTGCGCATCAGGCATCTTCAACAGGGCTCTTCTCATCGGGCTCAAGCTGACATGCTAACACGCATCCACTCTGGACACGATCACTCTCAAATTTAGATTGAACTGCGTCATTTTATTAGAAAGTGCCTAAAATCACGGTCTCTTACGACTTGAATGAAGTTTCACGTACACCTCTCTTTCTCATCCCCAATCACTGCCGACTTTCCTTAGCACACTCAAGGAACTGATGCAGATAGTTCCGTGACGCTATCTCTCACGATGACTAAATACATAGCGAACAGACTCATCAGAATCTCGATCTGTATTGATCGCGATGAAGTTTCACTCCGCCTCTTCCACGCACCCCGTTTCGTGGTTCCAACCTCAAGACGACTTTAATCAGAAGCTTAGGAAGTAGTGTCGAAACTTTTGTGACGCTAGCTATCACATGGACTGAATCCATAGCGAACAGACACACGTTCTTCTTTAAATATATAGATACGTCATCGTTGTGAATCAAGAACAACAACAAATACGTTTTTTCTGTGCGTCATAGAAAACTAATGGATACACCATAGTTGTGAATCAAGGAAACACTTGTATACATTTTCTTTCTCTTATAACCTATTAGAAGCATTCCAATTACACATTAAAATCAAAGAACCATCGATACAAAATGGTTCATCTTAGAATCATAACAAAATTCACTAAATTTCTGAAAAACTCGTGCAAATTTCATTCCCATATAATTTGGGTGAAATTTCACCCAAACACTATCATACCACTCCTAGTAATGGTAACAGCACTCTATAAAACCACCACTGGACTCAGAAAACCACCGTGGAAAGTTTGGTAGTGTTAGTTAAGACAATACTATCTGGGTGAGATTCCACCCACACACCCAAACTCACACCCTCGGTGGGTGACCCCGCTATGACCTTCCTCTGGGCCTGGGGAGACACCATGGAAAGTTTAGTGGTCGTAGCTTTTACAGGGACTGAACGCATAGCGAACAAACAGACAGACAGACATTCTTCTTTATATATATAGATATATATATATTCTCAACGACAAAAACAGAGACATTGAAAATATTTAGTTTATATAGAAAAAGAGAATCATATTTATTTTAATTTAATAAATTCGTCAATGTCCCTAAATCCCTACGTCGTTACAGGAAAAAACGCTTGAGAAAATTTATTTGATTAAAAACTGTTTATCTATTTTTAGAATTTTTTAATCATTCAATATTTTCATGTCTCTTGTTCTCTTTCTGGTAGAGAAGAGTCTTACAAACATAAATTGTCTGCTTACTTGCTTGGTTGATTGATTGCTTGTGTGTCCGCAGAGGCTCAGTCTTATTTCAGGTACTTTTTCATTTATGTTATATGAAAAAATAATAAATATTTATTAATAAGTTTGTTGTTAAATATTCATTTGTTTTTCTTTAGTATAAGCTATTTTGAAATAGAAATCGTTAAATATCCATTAGAAAATTTGTTTATTGATGATATGATTTAGTTGTGTTGTCTAGTTTATTTCATGACAGAGATATATTTAGAATTATTGTTATTTATCAACATTAATAAGAGACGTGTTTTATTTTGTTTAATCGAGCATATTTGGTTCAATTTTTTTAATTGAGGAGACATAGACATTGAAAAGCTGATAAAATTTTTAAAAAAAGTTTTTTCTCAATCTCAGTATTTTTTTTAACATTGGGACATATGGGACATTGAATGAATTGATGAAGTATGAAAAATAAATATAGTTTTTTCGTATGAATCAGATATTTTCGCGACGTATTTGTTTTTGACGACAGAGATTTAAAAACGTATCGTTGATTAGTATTGCTTTATTTTTTATTCGCACCTATTATATGAATAATATACTATATAGAATA
Organism: Macrotrachela quadricornifera; assembly: GCA_022393335.1. Taxonomy (NCBI): domain Eukaryota; kingdom Metazoa; phylum Rotifera; class Eurotatoria; order Philodinida; family Philodinidae; genus Macrotrachela; species Macrotrachela quadricornifera. The sequence goes on from JAJEKB010020027.1 coordinate 59,013, forward strand.
TATAGAAGTTGATACTATAGTAAAAATAATAGGTCTTAATTTGAAGCAGGAAAAAATGATGATAAGGTTAAAAATCGTGTTTTTTCTGATTTTTTAGATTTAAGTTCAACCAAAAAAGGAAGGGCTGTCTATTTTGTTGTTTTGCTCACATATTTATTTGTTTAAACAAAAAAAAGTAAATTGCCATTTATTTTTGTTTCAAGGCGCCTCTAACGAAAAATAAATAAAGTACCTGAAATGAGACGCTCCCGTCCGGGGCCGCAGAGGATCAAAAAAACATAAGGGTTGATCGAAGGATAGTCGGGGTCGAGCAATTCAAATCTTAGGTCAGTTTTTAAATTTTTTTTTCAGATCGATTTTTTTAGACAAAGAACCACCTATTTTTAAAAAAAAATTTTGTAAGGGTTGACCGAAGGGTAATCGAGCGCGAGGAATCCGAATCTGATGTTAGTTTCTGTTAACGAGTGAATCGATCCAATAGATCGAAACTAAAAATGTCCGTTTATTTTCCAAAACCATCCAAACATATATAGTGAGGGATCATGGAAAAACCAACGAAATATAAGTGAAAAGGGAAAACATCTAAACCCTATCAAAAGAGATCGTGTGGAAAATAACAAGATGAAGAAAGAGAAAGGAAAAGTCCTATATATGTATGTCATATGTGTCATCCATATGATAGGAGAAAAGAAAAGAAAAGAAAGAAAAAAAAGATACATGTGAATGACACTATAACGGTTTCTTAAAACTTTTTTAAGGACCCATTTTTTTAGACAAAGGACAAATGTTTTGCAAAAAAAAATTTTTTTTATAAGAGTGGACCGAAGGGTAATCGAGGACGAGGAATTCAAACCTGAAGCCTGTTTTCTAAAAATTTTTTTAAGCTCAATTGTTTAAATAAACGACAAATTTTTAACAAAAAATATTTGTTTTTATGAGGTTTGACCAAAGACAGTTAATGTCCAGGAACTTGAATCTGACTTCCGTTTTTTTAATTTTATAAATGAATAGCTTGACGGTAGTTTAGAAACACGATTGCTACGAGAAAGAGCTGAGCGAGTCTTCAGACGAGCGCTACTTGTTTTTTTAATTCTTATCAATTCTCGAATGTCTCAATATTCCTTGCGCAAAAAAGTCAAAGAATTTGTTAGGGGCAAAATAATCTAATATTTTTTTTTTGTAAAATATTATTCCCTTTACTGAAAGAAAGGATTGTACTACCGTAAGTTTCTTGAAAGTCTGTCTGTGTGTCCCAATCAATCTGAAAACAGCAGCAATTATATCGATAATAATAGAATGTAGTAATTCCTAAAAATGTTCCCAAAGGTTTTTGAGGTCAGGAAATTGAGTAGTGCTGCTGATGTTTTATGACTTTAGAAAAAAAAATTTACCGAAGAAAACATATTTTAAAACAAAATAATGATATTTTCATAAAGTTTGACCAAAAGGTCTTTTACACCGGAGAATTGGATAGTGCTAATAGTTTTTTATGATTTTGCAAAAATTTTTTTTTATGGTAAAAGAATGATTTTTAATAAAATTTGACCAAAGCATTTTTATGAGCGAGGAATGAATTAGTGTAGTTAGGTTTCAAAAGTTTATAAATTTACTATTTCGTCGACTGAAGGAAGATTGATACGAAAAAAGAGGAAGGCGTTTATTTATTTGTGCCAGATCAAGAGTAAAAAAAACATTTTCTTAGAGAAATCAAAAAGAAATCTCAACTTTTAAAAAATAGAATCTTTACGTTTCAGTAAAGGTTTTCGGGGTCCAGGAATCGGACGGTACCCTTATTTTTTGAATTTTTTTGGAAATAATTTTTTTATTAAAGGAAGGCTTTTTTACGAAATAATGATTTTTTTCGTGGATTGAAGAAGAGATCATGTAACATAAATAAGTATGTAGTTATACAGATCTGCTCTCTCCTAAAGTTTCGCTCTATCTTTCTGTATCCAAGCCAATCTGAAAACATTGTCATTTAGATTAATATCAAAAGCTTGTAAGATTCTAGTTGAAAACTATATGAAGGGGAATGGAGGGCAAAAAATTCGCATCTGGAGTCAAATTTGTAGTTAGTAATAGGTTATCAAATAATTAGTAATTAGTTTTACTCTTTTTCCTAAGAAGTTTGATCCAACATGGTCGAAGATCAATAAATGAAAACTGTGTTGGTTTGCCAAATAATTAATAGGAAATAATATAAACTGTCTCTAGTAAAACTCCACCAAAAACAATTAAACTATGAGGAATCAAAATCTCGAATTAGTTTTTCAATATTGGTGGGTATTAAATAATGATAATTTAGTAAATCATCTTTTCTAATAAAGCTTGGCTAATCGGTATTGAGCATAGAATACACGAATTCGAAGTCAGTAAAAATGTTTGCGATCTATTTCTTAGCTTTCTTTGATGAACTGCTTGTTGTTTTAAACTTGACTCACAAACACTCGAGGGACGTGAATCTATGTTCGATATTAATTCTAATATAAATAGTTTTGCTTGTTGATTACTATATATTGAACCTTCGAGTGATATTCCAAAATAGGTGAAGCTCTTTCCTAGAAAATATCCAGTAGTTTTTTTAGAAGAGTTTGAATGAGATGCATCCATTAATTTCAAAGCTGAGCTAATATCGGTTGATATGGTGGCGTTAAATACACAAACGGCTAGTTGTGAGTGGCCGACCGGAGGGAGGCCGACGAATGACTAGACGTTGATTTAAAAGCTTTATCGTAAGTGCGATAAGTGAGAGTGAAGGCACTTTGAGAAAATGGCGAATGATTTGATTCTTGAGGTGAAATGATTTTTTATTAGACATTCGACGTAAAAAGGACCTATTCATTAAAGAACTTCTGAATCCTCATATGGTGTTACTTGCCTGTTGTCATTGCGAATTTCTGTTCACTTAATTCTGAAAATCATGCGTTTTTTCCTATATCAGAAGATCGTTACGAACAAATGTTACCAGAAATCCCGATGAAAAGTTGGGACAAAATATTTTATTCCTGTTTTCTTGATTGAGAAGGAGTGTCATATGAAAAACATAACTCTGTGTGTGTGTTTGCTCAGGGTACAAGGTTAGGCTAAAGTAACTTAGCTGAAAACGATGGGAACGTTACGTTTCGTCTCAGTTTTTCATGATAAACTCCATTTGAACTATAGTCCAGGCGGCTCATGTCAGTACTCTATCAATACACCAGAAATGTCAAAAAATGTTATCTATGACGAAAAAATTATGGGTGCTTGATATTTTTCGCATTTAAGATTGATAGTTTCGGTTTTAGAAATCATAAAATGTGGGAGACTCGTTTACAGTGAGTTGGCTATAGCGTCATATTTGTCGACCATTTATTTATCAATGATTGTCGAAATAGATAGAACAAATTCAGCCAGGGTTAAGCGAGTCACCTCTGATGGTTGTTACTTAATTTTAAAAAAAGATTACGAAAAAACGATTTTTTTTATAAAGTTTGATCAAAGATTATCTAGATCAAGAAATCGATCGATGGCATTAGTTTTTATAAAAATTTGAAGGGAGTTTTTGATTATACAATGTTCTTTTCTAAGGAAATAATGATTTGTTTCCCGAACTGAAGAAGGGTTCACATAGCATAAAATAAGTTTGTAGTTTTTACAGGTATGCTTGTTTCTAAAGTTTGTCGGTATGTTTGTATATTTATTCCAATCGGAAAACGGTTTCACCTAGATTAATATTTAAACCTTGTAATGTTCTATAAGAAACCTCTACGAATGGTTATCAAAGGTATAAAATTCGAATCTTGAGTCAAATTTGAGGTGAATAATAAGTAAATAAAATAATTCATAGTTCGTTTTGTTATTTTTCTTAAAAATTTTGATTCAAGATAACGGAAGATCGATAAATCAAGACTGAATGGGTTCTACCATATAATTAATAATAAAGAACATGAACTGTCTCCAGTAAAAAGTTACCAAAGATAAGTTGCTTTGAGGAACTCAAGTTTGATGTTAGTTATTAATTAATGTTAAAAGAATAAATCATAGTTTTTGATAAAACTTGACTGGCCGTTGTCAAGTACTGAAAATCAGAATTCGCAGTGAATAACAGCTGTTTTAATCTATTGCTTAACTTTTTTAATGAATTCCTTATTATTTTAAGCTTTAGTTAGGAATAATCGAGGGTCGTGAATCCATGTTCAGCATTGATTCTAATAGAATCATCATTCTTTGCACATTACTATACGTCAGAGTTTTGAGTAAGATTCATACAGAAGTATGTAAGAAAACGAAGTGGGTGCTTGATGTCGTGTTGTTGAGTCTTCATAGACCTTAAAATAACATTCAAAATAAACAAAACTTTTTCCTAGATCACATTGTAATGTGCTCTGTTGGTAGCAGTTTTCGAATAGTTTTCCTTTTTTAGTTTCTTAGTGAATGTATTAACAAATGTCCAATAACTTTTTGAGAGGAATTTGAGCGAGATACATCTATTCGGCTTAAACCTAAACTAATATTGAAGGATATAGCGGCGTTAAATATGGAAACGGCTAGTCGTTGGTTTGAAAACTTTATCGTAAGTGCATTAAGTGAGATTTCGAGTACTTTAACAGATTCTCAAACGACTCGATTCTTGAGGAAAAATAATTCTTCATTAGACATTTTATGTAACAGAGCATATCACTAAAGGAATTGTGAACACTAACATAGTGAATTTTGCTTATTGTAGCGTAAGCAGAAATAGATATGTAGTTGTATCGTTTTAAAACTTTAAGAAGCTATCCGGAATTCTCTAGACCCCTCTCCTGAAAGGAGGGTCATTACACCATCGATGTGAAGCTAGCACGACGAGGAGCTAGTACGACGGGTTTAGTTGAGCTCGGAATTCCTTCAGTTACGGCTTGCAGTGGCGGGACCTACGGCAGAGTGCTCTACAGGTGTTCACGAGCGCCCTCACCTAGACCCCGCCCCTGCAAGCCGTAATTGAAGGAATTCCGAGCTCAACTAAACCCGTCGTGCTAGCTTCACATCGATTCATACACGGAACGAACAATTTATGTTCGTTCGTTCTTAGATTGTATACTTATTGTAGTTTTCTACCTATTATACCTTCCTATAAAGTTTGACCACAGGTAATCGAGGTCGAGGAGTTTGAATCCGAAGTCAGCTTTTTTAGTTCTTGTTTTGCGGTTCACTTTTTTTCCACATAGGACTACCTTTTTACGAAAAAAAAATTTTTATAAAGTTTGACCAAAGGTAGTCATAGCCGAGGAAGTCAAATCTGACATCAGTGTTTTTGTGAACTGTTTTTTCAAGTCTTTTTTGATATTACGTCTACGAGAAAATCAGCTATGTTGTTAGAATTTGAGGAATGTTGGTTTTGAATTAGCTTTTTCGAATGCATTGTGAGTGTGCGTGGATCTTTTATTCTTCAATGTTGAAAAGAAACACTTTCGTATATTTTTACAAAGAATCATTAAGGGTAATCAATGGACATCGTATTACATATAACAGATTGTCATTGGTTTCGGACGTAGAATGGAAGTCAACTCATTTGTTGGCTTCGAAAGGAAATAAAAAATGGAAGATTTAGTGGGGGTGTCGATAGAAACAGTTAGACGTTTGTTTGGAGAGTTACTACAAAGATGAGATTCAAAAGAATCTCAGGTAGCTTGAATGATTTTTTGATGGAACTTAATTGGTGCCTCTTTAGGAATGAGTCCGGCTGATTATCAGTTTCTGAAAATGAAGGGAAGAATAAAATTTGTGATGCAGACCACACTGTTACGTAAAGTTTCAATACCTTCGATCACGAACCGAGCTACCATAAACAAGTTAGGTATTTGGTGTGAAAATAGGAAAATTGATCATATATATCAACGGCTAGCCGTGAGTGGCCGACCAGAGGGAGGCCGACGAACGACTAGACATTAGTTCGAAGAGATTATATTAAGCAAAAAGAGTATTAGTAAAAGGCTGCTGGGGAAGTGATCAAGTGATTGAGCTTATGAATTAAAACATTTTTTTTTTATTATAAGAGATCTGAGTGATCTGATCACATCCTTTCAGTAGAGGGTCAGCGGCAATTGCGCCGCGTTACTTGTAATAAAAACCTTCACAGATAAGGACTTCAGTTTATACTAAAATATTTATATATTAAGAGTTGAGCTTAACATAAAATCTTCATAGTTAAGGATTTCAATTTATAAAAAAATCTTTATAATTTAAGACTTTAGTTAATAATAAAATCTTTATTGATTAAGGGTTGAGTTTATCATAAAGTCTTCATAATTGAGGATTTCAATTTATAAAAAAATCTTTATAGTTTAGGGTTTCAGTTGATAATGACATCGTTGCAGATTTAGAGTGGAGTTCAGCATAAAATATCTGTGTAGTTTAGGACTTCAGTTTATAATAAAATTTTTACAGATTAAGACTTGAGCTTATCATAAAGTCTTTATAGTTTAGGATTTGAGTTTATAATAAAAACCTTGACAGATTAGGACTTCGGTTTATAGAAAAATATTTACAGATTCAGATTTGAGTTTATCATAAAATCTCCGTAGCTAAGGATTTGAATTTATAAAAAAATCTTCATAATTTAGGACTTCAGCTTATATTAAAATAGTTGCAGATTTAGAGTTGAGTTCATCATAAAATCTTCATAGATAAGGATTTTAATTTACAATAAAATCTTTATAGTTTAAGACTTCAGTTTATAATAAAATCTTTACAGATTAATAGTTGCGTTTATTAGAAAGTCTTTATAGTTAGGGTTTTCAATTTATAATAAACTTTTTATAATTTATGACTTGAGTAGATATGGATATGTACATAGTATAGAACATGAGCGTCTATAAATTCGTTTATAGTGTAGTTCTTGTGCAGCTATGGAGAGTTTTATATCATCGTATTTGAGGAGCTATATGTACCTTCTCAATGTAGTAACCAGATATATGAATGCATATACATTCATAGTATAAGGCGTCAGGATATATAGATATCAGCGGAGTCTGTGACTTCCATAGACGTCGAGTTCGGATAATTTATGGTGATTTAGATTTCAAAATATTCTGAGATCTAATTTTGTTTTTCGTAGATTGGCTGATATAATGGATTCATGTTAAGTGTCCTATTTTCATAAATCAGGTTGCTATTTTTTCTCATTTAGGTTTTCCATCGTACAGATTTTGTCGTCAGTATTTTCGTGGAATGTTGAATTGCTGGTTTTTTATGTGCGAACTGGCGTCAGTGTTCAAGTGTTGTGTTGGCTGTCGCTTTTTAACTGGTGGCATTTGAGGTAAGATTTTCTTTAATTTCAGACAGATTGAATGCTTTCGTCAGATTTGTTTTGCATGAAGATTTATCATTTTTTGTTGAATGTACAGTAAGTCGGAAAGTCAATTTAATGGTAAATTTTATATTAGGGATGGTACTTTATTTTTATGTTTCGTTCTAATAAAGAATAAAGTAATGAAAATCTTTATCTTCATTTTAAGAAAAATAAAGATTATCTTTATTCTTTATAAAATAAAGATAAAGTAAATCTTTACTTTTATTTATGAAGTAAAGATAAAGTACTACTCCTACTTTATATGATAAAATAACTTCATATTTTTATCTATTTAGGTATACACTCAAACTCTATACGAAAGTAAGGTTTATCTAAAAGGTGATTGAATTTATTTCTCTATTTAGGTGTATTCCAATAATTCAGTTAAAGTTAGATTCCATTCTACTATATAAATTAAGTACTTTTTCATTCTGATATTTACCAATAACCAATTAAATGGTAGGTTTTTTACTATTATAAGAAAAATTAATGTTTTTATCTAATTAGGTATTTGTGAATAACGCATTCGATGATAAATTCAATTTTACAATATGAATTAATTAATTTGTCAGTTGCGGATTATATGAACAACAAACACCAACTATGTATTACTGCATCGATGGATGAAGGTATGTGTGTTTCTATTTTACTCGTGACAGATTTGAGAAAGTATAATAACGATTAAGTTTAAGAGTTACTTATGAGAAAAATGCAAAAAGAACAAATCAGGTGTGGAGACTCAAAATCGATTAAAACTCAGTCAAAACCGTATAATTTTAGTTAATAATTTAAGCAGCAATAATCATAGCAAAATTAGATGTTAATCAATTCTTTCAATTTTTATCATTGTAAGCAGGCTTTCGAAAAATTCTGTATCGGTTATAATCATAATAATTGAAATAATTCATTAAAATTTCATTTGGCAATGATTATTAGTGCTTAAATTGTTAATTAAAATCGTATGATTAAAATCAATTTTTGAAATTAGCTTTTTCACATGAGTAAGAATAGAAAATAGGGCAAGAGTTAGATATAGAAATAATATTTAAGGTTAGAATTGGGGGCTAAGGGTAGGAATAAAGGGTTAAGAAATAGAAATAATGATCACAGGTAAAAATAAAACTATCGAGGATAGCGAAGGATTAATAAGCAGGCTATACAATCAAGAAGGATCCAGGAAAGAGTTTAGAAGATATTGAGATATATGAAGAAAATTTACAAATGAATTTGGGAGACTTTGAGTAGGGATTGGACAGTTCAGTTCTTCGGCACTGAACTGAACTGTTCAAACTCTAATCTTGAGACATAGAAAAGATAGGGGAAAGGATTTTATAGCTTTTAAGATACTAAGAAAGAATTTACGAAATGTTTTATGAGATGCCGAGATACCCAGAAAAGCATTTAGGGAAAGATCGAGGAGATACTGAGATATCCATAACAGGATTCAAAAAAGGGTGTAGAAGATGTTGCGATGTACAGAAAAGGGTTTAGAGGATATTGAGATACCAAGAAAAGGATTATAAAAGAATTTATGAGGTCTTGAAAAACCCATAACAGGATTTATGAAAGGGTTTATGATATGTTGAAATACCCAGAGAGAATTTAGGAAAGGATTTTGGAGATGTTGAGATACCCAGAAACGATTTAGGAAATAGTGTAGAAGATTTTCAACTAGCGGAAAAATTATTTCAGAATAGGTTTGGGAAACGCTCTCATAACCATTATAAGCATTTCCTAAACTCTGTTTGGGTATCTGAACTTCTCCTAAACTCCTTCATAAATCCTTTCTTGGCATATCAACACTTCCCAAACGCTTTCAGAAATCCTTTCGGGGGATAACAACATTTCGGAAACCCTTTCATAAACCCATTCGGAGTATAACAACAACTTTGAAACCCTTTTATAAACCCTTTTATAAACCCTTTTATAAACCCTTTTATAAACCCTTCTATCGTATAACAAAATCTTCAAAACACTTTCATAAACCCTTTCGTGGTATAACAATATCTCCGAAATCTGTTTATAAACCCTTCATTGGTATAACAGCATATGCGAAACCATTTCATAAACCCTTTCTGGGTATAAGAACATTTTCCAAACGTTTTTGTAAACCCTCTTAAAGGTTTATAAAAGTGCAACGTATAATAATCCCTTTTAGGGTTTATGGAAGCTAAATACCCTTTCATAAACCCTTGCAAGAGTATATGAAAGTATTTATGAATATAAAATACCCTTTTATAAACTCATGCAAGAGTATATGAAAGTGTTTATGAAAGTCAAATATCCTTTCATAAATTCTTATAAAAGGTTTATAAATATTTTAATATACGGTAAAAAGGGTTTATTATACGTTGCACTTTTATAATCCCTTTAAGGGTTTATTATTGTATAGTTTTTTTTTACAGTGTACTTAGCGTCCTTAATCTTTTATATATCAATAGTTGAATAGTTGAATAGTCGAATAGTTGAAGCGTCTTTTCGGCTTTTACATGTATGACTTTTTGGTGAAAAACTAGAGATTCATAAACTCTAAATTTGGAGTTTACTTTTCTTGACCTAATTTTTGTCAGTCAGTAGACCTACTTGAGTTAGATGCATTCCCAAAATATCAAGCTTTGCTAAGCTTGCCTAAGAAAAATATTCCATACACATTTTATCAATTTTAAGCCTAATGAACTACTTCATGTAAGTTACGACTATAAGTACAAAGAAACTACTCAATCGCATTCAGTGGATTTTGTTCAATTCAACATATGTTTAGAGAAAATAGTTTTATAAGTTTCGGCGCGAGCCATTTTGAAAAATATTCAAACTTCGATTTTCTATGGGTGTTTTACTAAAAGTCCTAAAGCACACATTTCGATCAATAGGAGTTTTGATGGAACAATATCTCTAGAATAGCTGGACCGATTGAGCTGAGATTTTTTATCAATACATGTTTCTAAGAGTTCTACTTACAATACATTTTTCAATTCAAAATATAGAGCTGCTGAGTTTTTGTGAATCATTCAATGTAAGCAAAGATTGAGGAAATGTGTATGGACTATTTTTCTTAGACAAGCTTAGAAAAGCTTCAAATTTTGGGAATGCACCTAACTCAAGTAAATCTACTAGCTGGCAAAAAATATGCGTGTTCGTGGATATGCATGGAGTGAAAAAATCAGTTTTCATCAGAAAATAATTCTAATGTTCAATGATTTTGGCTGTCCATAGAATCAACTCGACAAGCTCTATGTTTTGGTAATATTAGTTCCCAATTTGTGAGTATTCGCGTATTTTACAAACACCCGTAAATTTTGAAAATAAACAAAAAAGTTTATTTATTTATTGTCATAATATATTAAAAGGATAAGAAACAAGTTGAGTTATGATGAATGAATAATTGAATTTCATAATATTGTACCAAAAGAATTCTCAATTAAATATAACGTCTAGAGTAAATGTTAATCTCATGATAAGAATAAATGTAAGTTTACGAAATGATACATTTGGTGTCAATATCTTTTTGCATTTTTGCCATACGTGCTTGCATTTCTTTTATTCTTTGTGTATTGTTTTCTTCTTGTGTTAGTATGTGTTGTCGTGCTTCAGTTTCTTTTTTCATCTGTTCTTTCTGATATTCAAGTAGATATGCATTTAATTCATTTTGTTTTTGTTGTTGTTTTTCGAGGGTCGTTTTATCCAAATGAATATTGAAAAATGTTTCACGACTAATTAAAAAATCGATAAATGTTTTTCTCATTTCATTGACAGCTTCCAACTGATCTTTAACAGCTTGGTGATTACGTTTTTTTATGGATTGTGGACGTAAACAACCCATATAATAAACACCAAGTCCAAAAAAATCCTTTAGGTTATTTTTTACTACTTCGTCAGTTTGGAAAAAATCATTAGTTAACTGATCTCGTTCATCTTGATCCATTTCTTCGCAATGTGTTATTATTAATGCCGCGAATGGTGTTATTTGTGGATAGTGTTCTTGTACATATAACATTGCGTAAATATCTTCTCGATTGACACCACTTTCTAAACTAAATACAAAAGCAAATGCATGGATTTGTGTTTTCTCCGCTATCATGCATTGGTCAATTAACCTTTTTATATCATCATTTGATAATTTAATTTCATTATTAGCACCGATTTCATAAAAACCTGGAGTATCTATCAATGTAAAATCATACAAAATCTTGTTGTATTCTGATAATGATACTATAGTATGAAATTCAATTCCCTTTGTTTGAGAATAAAGTTTTAACGTGTCTGGAATATATTTTAAATCTTCAATAACATTTGCAATTGTTGTTTTTCCCGAGCGAGTACGACCAAATAAAATAATGTTTTTTTGAACACATTTTTTAAATTTGTATTTATTGTGTTCATTATCAAAGTTAACAATTAAGCTATTTAGTTCTTCCATTTTACGTGATTTTTTTTCCTGTGATCTAGAAGAGAATGTGACATGTATAAAAACGGAATAAAAAGCTAAAAACATCTTCAAATATAACAACTGTTAAAAAGAATTGGAAACCTTTATTCTTCTTGCTTGCTCATAAACAATACAATATTCGCTCTATTTGTTTGTGAAGAAAAAACTTTTATCTTAAAGTTTATCAGGGCTCACTGAAAAAAATAACAGCAGAATGCAAAACCCTAAAAAGATATTTGGAAGTGCAACGAATAATACACCCTTCTAAACCGTATTGTAACCTTTTCTAAATCCTTTCGAATATCTTACAAAACCATCATTTTAAACGTATATTAAAACAAAAAACCCTCAAAAAGGGTATTGGACAGGGTTTTACGAAATTTATGAAGCACAATAGAAGTCATTTGTAAACGTTTATGAAAGGGTATTAAGAACTAACAAAAACCCTTAAAGGGATTATTATTCGTTACACTTTCAAAAACCTTTTTAAAGGATATATGAGAGTTAAGAGCCCATTCAACTTCGCTTCCAAAAGTTCAGCGAACCGTTTAAGAGCTGTACATATACACGGAAAAGGTTTTAGAAAGGATATCTAACACCTTCCACGGTACCTGAAAGGTTTCTGAGAGGGTATGCTAGTTCTACCATCTACTCTCAAGGGTACTTTGAGGAGTATTCCAGACCTATCTTCTACTCTCAAGAGTATTCGGAGGGGTGGTCAAAGGATGATAAGAAAGTTTCGACCTCTCTCAGTAAATCAATAGTATTTATGGCAAATTTATATATAGTTAATTGATCAAATTATATGATCTTGTAGAGGAAGAGTAGAGCTATCATCTGTAAAAAATATCTTGAAATGCTCAAATGTAAGATAATGTTATCGTTATTTTATTAATCACGAGTGAATATTTCCATTTTACATTTCTTAAGAAAAATATTTAAAAAATGTTTTTAATAAAATATCTATATATATAAAGAAGAATGTGTGCGTGTCTGTCTGTCTGTTCCCTATGCATTCAGTCCCTGTACGAGCTAGCGTCACCAAACTTTCCATGGTGCATATTCAGGTCCGGAGGAGGGTCATAGCGGGGTCACCCACTGAGGGTGTGAGGCGAGATGTGTGGGGTGTGGGTGAGGGTGAAATTTCATCCAGATTGTATTTTCTTAGCTAACACTACCAAACTTTCCGCGGTGCGTTTTTGAGTCCACTGGTTGCTTTACAGAGTGCTGTTACCATTAATAGGAGTAGTATAGTAATGTTTGGGTGAAATTTCACCTAAGTCATATGGCAATGAAATTTATATGAATTTTTCAGAAATTTAGCGAATTTGTTATGATTCTAAAATGAATTATTTTGTATCGATGGTTCTTTGGTTTAAATATGAAAATCGAATGCTTCTAATAGGTTATAAGAGAAAAAAATGTATACAAGCGTTTCCTTAATTCACAACGATGACGTATCTATATATTTAAGGAAGAACATTTGTCTGTTCACTGTGCGTTTAGTCCGTGCGATAGCTAGCGTCACAAAAGTTTCCACACTACTTCCTTAGCTTCTGAGGAAAGTCATCGTGAGGTTGGAACCACCAAACGGGGTGCGTGGAAGGAGCTGGGTGAAATTTCATCGCGATCAATACAGATAGAGATTCTTATGAGTCTGTTTGCTATGTATTTAGTCATCGTGAAAGATAGAGTCACGGAGCTATCCGCATCAGTTCCTTGAGTGCTAAGCAAAGTCGGCTAACTGGTTCGCGGTGAGAAAGGGAGGCGTGCGTGAAACTTTATCCAAGTCGTAAGAGACCTTGATTTTAGTCACTTTCTAATCAAATGACGCAGTTCAATGTAAGTTTGAGAGTGATTGTGTCCAGACTGGATGCGAGTGAGCATGCCAGCTTGAGCACGATGAGAAGAGTCCTGTTGAAGATGCCTGATGCACGGTGGAAAATGGTCTGTTACAGATACCTCAAGTACGGCTGGAAAAGCTCTGTGAAAGATACCCCATGCACGGCGGGAAAAGCTCGGAAAAATACTCCACACACAGCAGGATAAGCTCTGAAAAATTCTTGAAGCGCGGCGGGAAAAGCTTTGCGAAAGGTACTCCACGTACGGCGGGAAAAGTTCTGCGAAAGATACCCATACACGGTGAGAAATGGTCTGTGAAAGATGCTCCACGCACGGTAGGAAAAGCTCTGAAAAATACCCCCCACGCACAGAAGGATAAGCTCTGAAAAATTCCTCAAGTACGACGGGAAAAGCTTTGCAAAAGATACTCCACGCACGGTGAGAAAAGTTCTGCGAAAGATACTCATGCACGGTGGCAAAAGCTCTGTAGCAGAGGTTCCAGGTACAGAGAAAAAAGTCCTGTGAAAGAGGTATCACGTACGGTGAGAAGAGTCCAATGGCGAACTCCTAACGCATAGCAGGAATAATCCTGTTAAAGATGCCTGACGCATGCCGGTAAAAGTCCGGTCCAAGAGGTTTCAGATGTGACGCGAAAATTTCTGTTGCAGATGGTTCACCTACAGGGGAAACAGTCCTATAAAAGATGTGTTACGTACAGCAGAAAAAGTCGGGTTGAATATGCAAAACTTCAACCATATTCTCTTTGCAGCGGGTATCTACGCTAGTTTTGATATAAAGAAGAAATGAACACTTTTCACAGACAAAATAAAAGTAAGAAGATTTTGGTGCCTAAAAGTAACGGTCAAAGAGCACGAGAAGAGATTTCCCAATTGGCATGAATAAAAACTCAAGAAATATTATCTTCAATATGTTTGTAATAGAAGGATCTTTCATTATTATTATCCATATCATCTAAGTGAACTACCCGACCGAAAACGATTGTGACAAAAAAACCTTCCAGAAGTCACTGTTGATTAGATGTATGACAGTTCCCGATGAGGGAACTGAACTCGTTCAAATAACCAGTTCTTTCGAAAAGAACTGGGACGATTTTATATACAAAAAGTCATTATTGAACCAGTTCTTTTTCAAGGAACTGGCCTACACGTTCAGTTCTCAAAAAAAGAACTAGTCCCTCCACCCAGTTCTCAGAAAAAGAACTGGTCCCTGCACCCAGTTCTTGAAAAACGAACTGGTCCTTCCACCCAGTTCTCAAGAAAAGAACCATTTCTAGAACTGGTGAACTGTCAAACATCTACTGTTAATACTTAATATACTCAATCCTTGAGAGAAATCCCACGATATCCCAAACTATTACGAAAAATTAAATACGATTAACTCAATTTCATACCATAGACTCCATGTGTCGAAACGTACGCAACACTTTCCTTGGGTCTCCAACATGAAATCCTTCATGATCATGCGTAGATCAATCTGCCACTAACCAAAGAATACGAAACTCTTACTGATCATTCGTAAACGGATGCACTTCTAACCGAAGGACACAAAACCTTTTGTGATCATCTGTAGATTGATCTACCTCTAGCCGACGCACATGAAACCCTTCATGACTATCCGCAGAACAATATACCCTTAACCGAAGAACACATAACCCTTCATTATCATCCATAGATTGACATATCCGTAATCGTATAATACAAAACCCTTTTTATCATCGGTCGATTAATCCACCCGTCATCGAAGAATGCGAAGCCTTTCTGGACCATCCGTATATTGATCTACTCTTAGCGGAACAAGTGAGAACTCTTCATGACCATCAGTAGTTTAATGTACTCTCAACCGAAGAACATAGAACCTTTCATAGTCATCGGTATATTGATCTTTCCTTAACCAAAGAATACCAAAAACCCTTTTAATAAAATTGTGGATTACTATTCCCCCAAAAGTATTTGGAAAAACCTTCGGTTGTAGTCGTGGATTACTATTCCCTAGACAGTATTTGCAAAAAACCCTTTTGATGAAACCGTGGATTACTGTTCCCTCAATAGTATTTGGAATAACCCTACTATTGGAGCCGTACAGTATTATTCCCTGGGTCGTATTTGGAAAATCGATTTCTTTGGAAGCGTGGATTATTCTTTCTACCCTGTATCGTAGCTGAACGAACGTTGGTCTAAAGATATGATGAACAAATATTCTTTAAAGTCTCACGAATGGTCCATTTCAAAAACCCACGAACGCATCAACGGTTTTCCCGTATATGTCACATCTATAAATCCTTGCAAGGTTTATGTAATGTTGAAGAAAAGACAAGGCTTTCGTATTATACTATTATTTTTTACAGTGTAGTTGAGATGATTTTGTGGACAAAGCTTCAAGTCTAAATTAAAGGTACCCACCCTCTTTTTTGTCGATTTTCAGATCTCAAAGACGGTAAATCCGGTCGAGCTGAAATTTTTACCACAGATAGAGAACCTACATTGATGAGATACGTGTTCGAGGAAAAATTTTCAAAAGGGATCTTCTCGGTTTTTTTGGAGGACCAGTGGTTTTACATAGGGTCTCATTGTGCCACCAGTTTTCCCAATCTAATTTCGTCCGATTAGGATGAAATATTTTTTGGGAATACCTACAGATGTATCTCAGAGGTATTTTTCAGCTTTTTTCAAAATCTCGCTTTCTTTTCTTTTATACCAAAAATACCGAAAGGATCTTTGGAGAACCGACCAATTCGATCTTTAAAACCCTGTAAGCCCGGATGGAAAGGTCAGAAACGAAAACGACCAATCATACCTCTGGAGGATATATCTAAGTATCTCTGGTAAAAATTTCAGCTCGATCGGACGAAATTAAGGGGGGTGGGTTAATGATGGCATAATCAAACTCTGGAGGAAAATCTAGTTTTGAGAACACTGACAAATAAGTTTGGGAACAGTCTGATTTTTTTTTCAAAATTTTCATAAATAACTTTTCATGTAGAATCCACTGAGCACATTAAAAAATTTTTTTTTGATCATAACTTTTCGTGGACACCCGATAGCAATTGAATGGGAGGACCAACCGAGATCATTTAAACGACAATCGAAATACCAACACATGGTCTCTCTGCAACACATAATCAAAAAAAAATTTCCCAAAATGTTCGACAAAAAAAAGAGGAGGATAATACCCTTAAAAAATACGGCTTTGTTGCAAATGCAAGGTCTTGTAAGGAAAACCCACTAAAAATTCTATATTTCGCTTGGAAAGGCAAGAAACTCCAACCTTTTTTACCATACACACAGCTCACTGTGGGCTACAAGATGCGCGAAACTCCGACTGAAAAATTCTCTGGCACCTGGGAAGGTTTCCTTGTTAATTATAAATTAAGATGAATGGTACATCCCTATCACTCAAGGACAACATTTAGTGATCTTAATTGTGAGATCAATTTTTCCTACAGCTTTCACATATGTACAGTAGCTTTTTACTTGGAATGAAAACGCTCGACATAGATAAAGTACAGATTGGAAAACTTCAAATATTCTCATATCGGTTATATAAGGACTCATGCGGAACCTCACAGCTTCCACTACTTTACAAATGGTTTTATACGAAACCCCTTCAACCACCAGTACCAAAAGAGATTTTTTACTAAACCTATGGAATCACTAAGCCCCTTTAAGGTTTCGTAAATTAGTGCGGCACTTACTGAGGTTTAGTAAGGTACCACCGAGCCTCAAAAGTTCCGTACGATACTCTTATTTTTCAGTATTGGGATCACTTGCTACACTGGGTAAAAAAAACATACAAAATTCTCGGAGTATAGCAATTTTTATTGTCATGACTCGATTTGAGGGAGAATAAATGTCATATTGGTAGTTGAGAAGAACATTTTTACAAAACCGTCCTGTGCAACCCTCCCCCCTCAACCAAACCACTTACTATTTCAAAACTTTCGCCTAGGTACCCTCCAGATCAAAGGATAAGGGTGAGTTTTGAGCTGCTGCTGTTTTTGCTCCGTTTATAGTTTAATCGATATACAATCTTACCAGAAATCGTTTGGTAATAAAATAAGGCTATTTCTAAAGAGTATAGACCACGTTTTGGACAAAATACTAATACTCACTTTTGTACTATAAATCATGATTCACACACAGAAGGATTAAGCATGTATGTTTTTCTCAAATGAGACATTTTTAATCGAAAATTATCTCAAACGACTACCCATCTTATGGTCTATTTTTGACAAAAAATTTTAGCTCGGCTAGTTGAAGTATTGCTGAGTAATTATGAAAATATCTGTCGCAATAAGTATGAGCATCATACACTGAAAAAAAAGGTTCCATACAAAACCCTCAAACAGCTTTCTGGATGATTGATAGGTCTTTCTAAGGGCTTCATATAATGCTATGAAACCCTGAGCTGTTTTTGTGTTTCATAGTATCATAGAAAACTATTACAAAGACTTATCAAGCATTCACGAAACCGTTTTGATACTTTCGCATGACACCTTTTGTTTTTCAAGTGTATACTTTTCTTATCACTTCTCTTATCACTTCTCTTCAGTATTTTCGCAATATCTCGAGAAAGGAAAAAAACAACATAGGTTTTTGATTCATTCTGAAAGTTCGAAGAAAGGGCTACAAAACTAGATACTTTTTGATTTTATCAAGAGTGGTCTTCGTTACAAAAAATCGACTTGAATTTCTTATCAAATGTCATTTTTCTGTATTTTTTGACGAGTATTTAACACATTTCATCCAAAAAGTATGACTTGTGACAAAGCCAATAATATATTTGAAATCAGTACTGAAAATCGAGTAGATTCATATGTGTTTCAAA
>JAJEKB010020027.1:82434-102471 GCA_022393335.1 Macrotrachela quadricornifera
AATATATAGTACTTGAGGATCCTAGGGTACCCCCAATATATAGTACTGGAGGACCCAAGGTTACCCATAATATACAGCAGTTGGCGACCCAAGGGTACCCCTAATATATAGTACTTAAGGACCCAAGGGTACTCCGAATATATAGCACTTGAGGACCCAAGAGTTTCACAAATATATAGCAGTTGAGGACCAAATGGTATCCGGTAAATTTTGTACTTGAGAGGATTACTCGTGTAACACATAGTGATGACCGGTGGAACGGTTATCGTCACTGTTGCATCCCTAGTCGCTGCTAATTTGTACATCGTTACACTATACTTGTGAGCTTTTCCAGGTATATATTGTTTGAATAAAAGTCTGCCTCGCCATGGTATCATCCTTTCGTCAATACTGATAATTGAGTCATAGGCATATATACTGATGAAAATCGCTCTTTTAGTAAATCTAAGAGTGGTTTCAACTTGAACAATATGTCTTGGTTTGAATTCTTGTTGTTGTTATCTAAAAAATACCAAAATTTGAGAAGTAATTCAAATCTTTCTCTTGGCATGGTATTTCGAATGATTTGTGATCCATATAATTGACTAGAGCTTCGATAATACATTAGCTTCGGCATTTGCACTACTCCCATTTCAATGATTATTCCAAAGAATTTAAACATCTCTGTATTAGTGGTTGGTTTCCATTGTTGAAACATTGATCGTCTACTGGTCGCATAACTTTGCAAGTATTGCTGTGTGTATCGATTAGTTTCACGAACCATAAGGTCAATAATTTCTTCCGTAATGAAATGCCGATAGTAGTCGATAGAATTGATTGTGTTATCTTCTGAAATAGAAGTTACATCCTCAATAAGTTCATTATCTTCAAAGAATTTTGCATCAGATGCTGGTTCTATTTCATTCCAGGTATATGAATTCATATTATCGTCATTTTCATTGTCAGTAACTTCTTCATCAAAATTGTCAAGATCAAGGTGCATTGTATCAAACTCATCATTTAGTGAACTCACTTCACTGAATAAGCTAACATTACTTTCTGTATCGATTCTTCGAACGACATGTGAAGTATTCCAAAAATTGGGTTGTATTTGTATGCAAAAACGATATAGAGAAAAGAATAAGAGAGAAAATACTGAAAATGTCTTTCTTTTTCTCAGAGATGCTTCGTACAATATACAAAAGAACGAAAAACTAATTTGAGTGATTCATCATTTCGTCAGTAGAAAATGACTTATTGTGTAGTAGTATAAACAAGAGAACGGTAAATAACCAGTAGAATATAGCCAAAAGGTCATTAAGTGCATTTATTAGAATAATGATTGCTCACGAAAATGAACAATCTGAAAAAAATTTACAAAAATTGAATCGGATCGAATGTTTTAACGATTAATTAATAGAAATAAATGAAATAATAATTACATAACTAAATACAACTGAGAGAAAATATCGTAAATCAGATTACAATTCAATAAAATCTTAAGCTAAACGAATCAAAAATGTTTTCAATAAGAGGTAAAGTTACCTTTTTTGAAACAATCTTAATTTTAATGCACCAATCACATTCCTTAATCTGATTTAAGTACATTCTTCGTTCGTTTAGCTCGTTGAAGGCCAAAGAAAAAGAAAAACAATGATAATTGACTTGGTCTATTCGATCAATAACAGAACATTATGATTCAAATCATTGTATTCGATAATTTTTCGAAGATAACCTTAGTTTAAGGTGACTTCTATCTCCTTTGTCGTTATCAATCGTTGTCTAGGCTGACCTCCAGGAGTAGAGTGCCGTTGGTCGAATGGTCTTTCGTCGAACAGACGATTCGTCGAATGTCGAATGAGCTTTTCGTCGTCAACTTTTCGTCGAAAGATGTTTTGTCGAAAGGTATTTCGTCGAAAGTTACTAGAGTAGTAGCATTTACTATGTTCTTCCATAGTCGATAAGAGTGCTGTCCTCACTAATCGACGATCTTGCCATCGATCTTTCCAGATTCTTCAATTTCTTGATTTTCAGTCAAGATTCTTTTTTCCTATTCCTTCTATACAAGAATCTTGCCTGGAAAAACAGATCGTGATCTTCTGTCAAGATTCATGTAGACCGATTCTTGTCTGACGAGGCAAGAAATTCATTGCCAGACAAGATTCTTGTCGTCTTGTTTTCTTGTCTGATTCTTTTTTGTTACAATTCTTGCATGGTTCTTATTTT
Organism: Macrotrachela quadricornifera; assembly: GCA_022393335.1. Taxonomy (NCBI): domain Eukaryota; kingdom Metazoa; phylum Rotifera; class Eurotatoria; order Philodinida; family Philodinidae; genus Macrotrachela; species Macrotrachela quadricornifera. The sequence continues at coordinate 84,640 of JAJEKB010020027.1, forward strand.
CTTGAATTCTTGTCTGATTCTTTTTTCTTACAATTCTTGCATGGTTCTTATTTTCTTGAATTCTTGTCTGAATCTTTTTCTTGAAGTTCCTGATTGATTTTTGTGATATAAATATGGGTGTTGGATTAATATTAGCATTTCATTTATTTAATGCTAATACCAATACTTTCGTATAATGATCCTGAAGCAAAAGTATCGCAGTTTGTACTGATTAACGTAACGTTAAAACAAAGCTTCCATCTTTGACTGATATAAATAGTTTTTTATACAGAATTATTGATATCATTCAGAGATGTAACTATTGCTTTAACATTACATTAATCAGTACAAGCTGCAATACTGATGCCTCAGGATCATTATACAAAAGTATAAGAGTTAGCATTAAACTAACGAAATACTAATACTAGGCCGACACTCCTAGATATAAATGGCGCTTGTCTTTACAACATTATGATTATCTCCTTTCGTTACTAGAAATTGTTCTACAGTTGGAAGCAGTAAAGATAATTAAGTTGAGAGAGCTTGTTGTTTTCGATGTGTTCTCCATTGTCTTTGGTTTACTGTATGAGGTGATAGTTCTAAAAAAAAAAGACAATATGCAACTCGAAAAAAAAGAATATAGGTACAGATCCCTATCATCTAAATTAAAAATAATATTGCTAAAAAAAATTACTTAAATCTTCTTGGTTAACTTCTATTACAAAAATATCTACAAATGAAAAAATAAATGTTAATGACAAATACAATTTTTCGAAAGACAAATCATTGTTGTATTTTACTGTTTTCTCTCTACATTCAATAGAAAAAGAAAATAGGTGAATGTCTTTTCAAGACGTTCGACTATCTTGAAAAGTTACTTACTCAAAGTATAGTGAAAACATTACTTCTTTCATTAGAAATGAATATACAAAGGTTATAGGCCTGCATTTATACATGTATTTAAACAGTGAGAACACGTGCTATTGATCTTGAAGGTCAGATAAGAATCTTTTAAAAGAAAGAAAAAAGAAGCTTGCCTGAACTTCAAGAAACCATATATATCCTGTAGACTCTTTCTAGATTCTTGTTTTCTTGATCAATCACGCAAGATTCTTTTCGCTTCGTAGTTCAGTCAAGATTCTTCTGAGAGGAAAGAAAAAAGATTTTTGTCTGAACTTGAAAAATTCTTGAATACCTTATAATTCTAGCCTGATTCTTTTTCTTCAGAGTAATCAGGCAAGTTTCTTGCCATCTTGAACTTCCAGTAAGAATTTTTTTTCTTTCCTCTGGAAAGGAATCTTGCCTGAACATCATGATTTAAAAGAATCTTGACTGATAATCAAGAAAATCAAGAATCTGGGAAGATCAAGGACAAGATCGTCGATTAGTGTAGAATTTTATTTTTAATAAAAATAAATATTTATTTTAACTAAAAAAATTTATTATTTCTTTTTATAGAAATATAAAACAATAATAATAAAATATCTTCAACGAATATTTATAAAATGAAATTATTATAATAGTTTTTTTAGTTTCATTAGTTAATTGTACATTGTCCTTTTAATGATGAACCATAATGAATAAGTTGATTCATTGAATAATCTATTAAATAAAGTTCATAATTAGATGTTAATACCATATCATAAAGATTTGGATAATGTGTTGACATATTCCATGAAATAATTTCAGTTCCATATATTCGATCATATATACGTATACCATATCCTAACATAAGTACCCAAAGACGATTATTACATGAATCTACAAATAAAGATATTGGAATTTCTGTACTATTATTATTTGAAACAAGAATAGACCAAATAAATGTTTTAGTCGATAATTGATAGATTATTGGTAAATCACCACTAATATAAATCATTGTATCATCATTTGATTTTGTTAAACCATAAGGTTTATTAAATGGAATAGATATCGTTCGATTATATGTAAAATTTAATGATAATGAATACCAATTAAGAAAAGCTAATATTGAACTTTGATTTTGTTGTATAATAAGACACATTAATGAATTATTATAAAGCCAAATAGCACGTTGAGGATCACCTTGTGGAAATGATATATTAATATATGTTAAATTTGTATTATAAATATAAAGATTATAAGATGAAGATGCAGCTGATGGATTAATACCAATATAATAAAAACCTTTATTATAACTAATTGGTCGTGCATTAGTTTTTGTAAATAAATTTCTTTTACCAGTCATATTTTCTGTTGATTCTCTTAATTGAATTGATCTTGTATTTCCATATGTTATTATTAATATATTAAGATCATAATCAAGTGCTAAACCAACTGGTTTTGTAATTGTAATATTACGAAATGTATTTTCTTGTTGAATTTTATTTAATAACCATGATGTATCTACACAACAAATTGATTTAAATTGATAAGTTATATTTTTATTTAAAATAAATATTGAAGAATATAATGATGACGTTATATAAAATGATATATTTAAAGAAAGATTTTGTGGAATTAATTGACATGTTTGATTATGAAAAAAAAAATTAAATGCAACAATAAATAATGATTTATATTGAAGTGCTTGACACATACATTGAGACCATGATGATTGATTAAATAACCATATATTATTTGATTCACCGATTATTAATTGAGCTTGATATATGATACCATAACGAATCGAAATAATGGAAGTAGGAATGAATATTAATAAAATAATATATTGAAACATAATAAATGATGAAATGATTTAGAGATAATGAAAAAAATATTTTAAATTTATTATTGAGGAATATATATGTATATATATATATATATATTATTTAGATTTTAATGGATTTTGAAGTGTTTGTATATATGCTCAACTATTACTTAGGAGAAAATATAATAAGTGGTTGCATTTAATTTTTACAGATAAAGTATCTGAGAATTGTGACATTTTTGTAAAAACAAAATAAAAAAAAACAACGGGAACATTAAGTAACGATTGAATTTGACCGTTTATTGTTATTATATTCTTTTTCAAAATTAAATCTCGAAAGAAATTTTAGAAATTATTTACATACTTAAATCTGAAGTATTTTGATGATCATTTGTAAATTTTGTTAATTTTAGAAGATATATTATACTTACTTATGTAACTGTTTTTAACAAGAATGTCCGAATCGAACGATACGGCCCGTACACATTCCGTTTACGACGTATAAACGGATCGTTTACAGTCATATGATCTGACACAGAAATATAACTCTATCGTAATGAAGTTACGGCTCATAAACGACTGTATACTGTGAAAATATGGATAGCCGTATTGATTGACCTGGGTGTACATCTAGAATGTTAAGAGGTAAAGGAAAATACTTTTTTTAAAATTATCTTTCAATTTCTGTGTAAGTACAAACATAAGGAGATGAACAACTTGAATATATAAAGTATAAATTTTAAACTTATCTATCTGTTCATTATAATAAAAAAATATTTTTATTATTTTATGTAATCAATGTAATGTTAAGTTTAATTATTAAATTACATTTGTAGTAGTAGACAAAATTTGTAAGAGATTATTCATTTGCTTATATCACATGTTGAATATCATACAAAGGCACAAAATATAATAGAAATACGAATACGTAAATCTTTCAAATGAGAACTTTCACACGATAATATCTACTAAAATGTCAATTTTGTTGTCTGATTAATGGATCTGTACTGAATAATTTTAAATAATACGCACTGAAAATAAGATGATTCCCAACATAACTATAATATTATATTTAAGTTAATTATTCCTGGTTTATATAGATATAAAAAGCTATTATTAATATACACTTTCGTAAAGAAAAGAATTAATTGTAAGTATAGAATAAAATTGAATAATAAAGTAAATTAAATCTTTATAGTAATTAAAAAACAAACAATTTTTTTTTCTTAACATTTTATTCAGTTTATAATCAAATATGTTTGTTAGACCGATAACTTATCTTTTTTTATCGTATTGCTGGTTTACTTCTAATTTGTACTTGTTTATTTACTATTAATCTTACATTTTGCTATTTTTTTCATCGATATTATATCATCAACAGGGGTTGTGTATACTACCATTATCATTTATTCTTATTAGTATGTTAATTAGTTTAATAATAATATGATGTACTAGTATTTCATTGCTACTTGTTCAATGTTTTACATGTTGATCATTAAAAACATATTAAAACTTGTAAAATAAATGCTTTTATTTGTTTTATTGTTGGAACTTTCAATATGTAAAGATTAAATTATATAAGTTTTATTTTATTAATAAAAAAATGCTTTGGATATAGAAGAAGTTCATCTTACTTTTTCATGTAAAAATATTTAATAAAATGAAATTAGAGATTTAACAGATTTTTAAATTAGATCTAAAGAAGATAATAATGGAAATCATGTCGTTCGATAAAGTAATCGATGTTGTACTCATTTGTGCGAAAGCAATAAATTTTCTAAAGTTTTACATAAATACAGTGAAATAAATAATATAATTAAGTGATATAAATTTTTAGATAATATAGAAAACATGTTTATTCATGTTTTATTAGAATAGAAAAATTATACGAACTCATTGTCTTGAATGCTAAGCTTAATGATATTATTTTTTCAAAAGAAAAAATTAACAAGTGACAACTCTAATTTATTTACTATCATTTATAAATATTGGAAATAAATATATAGATGAACATATTGATTTTTATTGTAGTCTTGATTGGAATAATTGAGCATTTGACTCACCTTTACTTATTTATTATTTGTATATATTTTATGTTACTTTTTTATATTAATTTATATAAATCTTCGAATTTATTTCAGTTTTGTAGTTCTTCATCTGGCGATTCTAGAACACTTCCAAAAATGAACGAATTAATGTGACGTTGATGCAAGACATACTGTTTTTCTAAGAGTTTTATATAACAGCCTTTGGCAAATAGTTAGAGAAATCTCCCCATATAGGTTTCGATGCATCTTCATCAGGCTTACCGATTAGGGGGGTGGGGAATTTCCCCCCTCCCCCAAATTTCACATTCTTTCTGCCAAATTTTTTCCACTATATTTCTGCGTTTCTTTTTACTGAAGAGGATTTTTCCCGATCTTGCCACAAGTACTGAAAATATAGGAAATAGACTCCGTATCATTTCTCATCTATGATGTAGATGTTGATTGTCTAGCCAAAAATAAGCAAATGCTTATTCGTATTGTTTTGCATCCTACTGCAAAAGGCAGATAGTATTAAAAAGACCCTTTCTGTCAGAAATCTCGCAGAAAGTGGATTGTTGCATCTCGTCTTATACAAGAAAGCTTAGATACAAATTTTCTTTCAGAATTTCTGGCAAAAAGGCCATTTTTACATTCTTTCTTTTCACAGAAAGATTTAGATACTCCTATTTGCTGCAGCTTTTCGACGAAACACAATCTGCTACGGTATTTGTTTAAGGTTTATGATTTCATTTCCATATGTAGACTTCTGCAGGAATCTTTTTTGTGATCTCATTATCTAAAATTTCAACGACAATACATTATTTGTTTTACGGCCTGATGCATATGTAATGTAATGCCAATTAGTGCATGGCAAGTAAAGACTTTTGATAGAACAGGTGACGTCACTTATTGACTTTCCTTCAAAACACAAGGTGACACGCAAGTTCCACTTTTTAACCTGGCCTATAGCGTATGTCATCTAATGATCAGTTTCCTATAGTCATTGAAGGAAACAAAAAAATAATCATTATCATTCGTTATTCTATTCTTAATATAATTTTACTTTGTTTAATTGTCAAACTTAATGGTGCATCACTCATTGCTAATCCAGTTCGATCATAAATATATACCTAAAGATAAATCATTTGAACGAAAAGAAAGTAATGATAATAATTCCATTTACTGTTGTTATCTTTTTAAGATTTTCTTGAAGTGGAAGCCACACTGTAAACTAGAAAATTGGTTATAGAGTATAATAGAAGTTATTCTAGAAAAATCCATACGAATTCAAAGATGAATTTATACTTTCATGAAAATAAAATATTGATTTTCAAGTTTCAATTTTATGCACGAAATCAAACAGAATTTCTATTATTTGGAAAATCAAGCATTTTCTACATAATAGAAATTTTTAAAAAATTACAGTGCAAATATCCGAATTTATACTAGTCGGACCATCAAAAACAATTGTAAAAACAAAACAAATTACAAATTTCATCTCGTAATTTCTAATATCATCATTATGTCTGTTAGTGCATCATGTCCTCGACAACATAAAAACAATTTTTGACCATATCCAATATCATATGGTAAACCTAAAACAATTTTGAAAAAAAAAAGAAAATTTTGAATATTGTTTAATTACCATGTTGTCCAAGTAAAGATGCTTCACGTTTCAAGGATGCATAATTAACCAATGGTGATACGATAACAATAGGTAAAAATAATTGGACTAATTTCCATAATGTATGAACACATATTCTTAATAGGTTTGTCATTAAACGAACAATTATTTATCAATCTATATTTTCAAAGAAGATAATAAGATGTAAACAAATTTATTTATTTATTTTATTATATATAGATACACATTTATAACCATTGTTGGTCAATGAAAAATATGAGACATTGACAAATTTCGCTATGCAAAAAAGAAAAAAAATTGTTTACAGCTTATGTTTATAAATTTGTGTAGTTCATCACCATAAATAGAATATATTTTAATATTCAGAGTAGCATTATGATCTCTATTAAATATGAAATATATTATTTATTCTTTAGATAAAATATTCAATAGTTAATGATTCGATACAATAAATTACTTGATTAAGAATTTAATGAATAATACAGCATAAGAAAAAATGAATATTTCGTATGGATATTAGTTATAAATGTAATATCACGTATTTAATTGGTAACTGAACTTTCATTGGTACGTTTTGCATAATTGAATGTGTTGATAACTTTTTAAGAGCTTTGGTTCTTAATTAACTAAAACTTTCATTTAATAAATATCATGTTTATTTTTGTGTTATACATGATATGATAGTATTATATGATTTCATTTATATAAATAAACCAATTTTAATTTAACAGGAATTTGTAGTTGTTCTTGTTAATTTATTTGAATTAATCTTAGTAGTTATCATTATAAATCTAAACATATGGCAATCAACTTTAGATAGAAGATTGTAAACATTCGGAAAGGATGTCTTTCAATTTTTGATTTCGTTCAATTGATATTTATCTTTCCGATGAAAGTTTAATGTTTTTTTGAATAACTGGGAGTGGAAGTCCATTGGTTGACTCTAGACAACGAACTTGTGAATTAGTTACATAACCTCGTTACCGAAAATAGATGTTGAAGAGTTCAGTTTTTGCCATTGCTGCATAAAAATAGGTATTTGAGTTTTAAAAATTTTCGACATCGGAGGAGGATGCACAGTGAATGACTCATTTGTAAATGTTTTTATCTTTTAGAAAACTTTCTGTCACCAATACCGATCGATACGTTAACTTATATATCTATGAAAACTCATCTGATCTTGGTTTTTTTAACAGAAACCTAAAAGCAAACGAATATATCATATAATTTTCAGAAATGTAAAAAGTATCAGATTCACAAATAATTGGTATAACTATTCTTCAACTGTGTTTGTGACGTCTTTTACTTACAATATGATATGGAGCATGCATCTTCACTAATGAGGAAACATCCTCAACTGTCACATCGCTTTTCGCTTGGTTCTGTTGCCATTCGATCGATCTTGGTGAGTAGTGAAAGAACATATTTTGGTTTGATTGTCTGGTCTTCTATTATTGACTTATGGGCATTTTAATGGATTTTTGGCCTATGGATATGAGATTCTATGAGAACCTGAATGATTGAATTTCGAGCTGAAATTTTGTCCACAGACAGCTCTCATAATCATTAGAAAATTCCCAAAGTTTAAGCCAGGAAAAATGTATCCTTACCAAGATATTAGCTTTTATCGAAAATATCCTGTTTTGAAATGCAATCGAAAAGAGATGTTTTTTTTTAAACCTAAGTATTTCGATAATGATGAATTTGTTTTAGCTCAAACTTTGAGCATCTTCTAATGACTATGAGAACTATCTATAGACAAAATTTCAGTTCGAAATTCGATCATTCAAGTTCTCATAGAATCTCATACCCATAGGCCAAAAATCCATTAAAATGCCCATAAGTCAATAAAAGAAGACCAGACAATCAAACCAAAATATGTTCTTTCACTACTCACCAAGATCGATTGAAGGGCAATAGAAACAAGCGAAAAGCGATTTGACAATTGGAGATGTTCATTCGTAAGATACATTTCCATTTGGTCTATTTGCTGTATTTGGCCTGTATGAAGAAAATGTCAATTATCATGTCCAATAGTATCGAAGTCATTGAGAAATTACTAAATAAACAATTATGATGAATTTCACCCACCCTTCTAAACAAGCCTGATTCTTTAGCAATCTCAATATCATTCTGTCGGATACGACATTATAATTAACACTTTCTTGTCAAGGAAATAAAGCAATTGAATGAAATGACAGTGTATCTTAGAATTAGGGATGCACCAAATCTAATTCCAGTCAAATATAACTTCTAGATTTGACTGGATTTGACAGGAATTGGATCTGGATTTGGTTGTATTTCACGAGATTTGACTTCGCTTTGACAAAATTTGTTTGAAACGCACCATATTAAAATTGATTTTCTTATTTACCGAGGTATTCTTCAATCCTCATATGTTATTATATGAACATACAGACAGGCCCTCATGTGCTATTAATTGCAGGTATCCTTGGGTCTTCAGCCGCAAGACTATAGAGTTACCCTTGGGTTCTCCACTGCTATACTAAAGGGATATTCTTAGGTCCTCAACTATAGTATAGCAGTTGAGGACCTAACTGTATCCCCATAGTACCGTAATTGAGAACCTAATGGTATCGTTATAATATAGCAGTTGATGACGTAAAGATGCCCCTATAGTATAGCAATTGAGGACCTAAGTTTACCGGCAATTAATAGCGCATGTCGACCTGCCTGTTCCTCCATATGATAACACATGAGGATTGGAGTATACCTCTGCAAATAAAAAATTCAATTTTGATTTGGTTCGTTTCAAACAAATGTTGTCAAATCGAATTTCTATCTAATTCAATAAAATTCAGATCCAACTCCAATGAAATCCAGTCAAATCCAATTCTAGGATTGGAATTGGGTTTGATACATGCCTAAGAGTAAATTGACTAAGTCTATCTCGAATTAATTGGCATTGACTGGGATCGATAGAATTTGATCTTCTGTAGGTAAAGTAGTTTTATAATTGCGCACGATTTTAACAGTTTTGATCAATATAGTTCATCTTGATGGCAATATAAGTTGGGTATTTGAAATCAACACAAAAACCTACCTCTGGCAAATACCTTTCAGCAAAAAAAAAGCTTTTTTACCAAAAAATCTTCAATATTTCCTTCACACTATTGAAGAGAATAGTTTGAGGGGAGACTGGGACATTTTTTCGTGAAAACGTTCTTTTTTCTGCTGAAAAGTATTTGTCCTGAGGTAGTTTCTTTGTTTTAATTCTGGATATATCACATATTTTGTTCTCAAATTGAACTACTATGATCAAAAATATTACAAATGTACTCAATTTTAAAAGTACTTTACCCTACATAAGACCAAATTTGATCAACTCCAGTCAATTTCAGTCAGTTCAACATTGAGTTTAGAACAATTTAAACTCAAATATATCCAATTCAAAATTCAGTCAATTTCACTCCTACACGATAGTATGTAGATGAATCATTTCAAGAACATAGTTGTGAATCGGTTGCTCCTATTTTGTTAGATGTATTAATAGATGAGCATTTTATTTTTAATAATCATTTGTATATATAAATGTTCAATTTTATTTACAAGTGGTAAAAATTTGTAACTCACAAGAAAACAAACTATACTAGTAAAATCACTTTCTTGATCTAAAATTTTATATTTCAATATTAGAATATATTTTTCTTTGTTTAAATCATTTTTTATATATAATTTCTTTAAACTGATAATTATCCATTATTGAATAATACTTTTACTCATATATGATAAACAAAATAAAAATATATGTTTCTTTATTTCCTTTTCTTTTATTGATATATATTAAATGCATCACAGTACAAAATACAAAAAAAAAAAGAACAACAAAATTGAATATGAAAAAAAGAGAACAACAAAATTGAATATGAAAAAAAGAGAACAACAAAATTGAATATGAAAAAAAGAGAACAACAAAAAAAAATTTATTTTATTTTATTTATTGTTGTTGATTATTATTATTATTATCATCATGTTGTTGTCTTTTAACAGGATGTACAGCTACTAGATCACGTAACCAAGGATTTGGTATTGGATCAGTAATTTGAATACGTGTTATTGTTGTATTCACTATATAAAAGAAAAAAAAGTAAAGAAAAAAAAAAATTTTTTTTTCAATACTCTGTTTTTCATTAAATACTTGTTGTACAAATGTATTATCATCAAATTCTTCTTTTGATTTTGAATAGAAACGTTGTTCTAAACTATCATTAGAGTAACATGCATTTACTGAAAATAATATAGCTGTCTATTAAAAAAAAAAGTAGTTTCTTATATAAAATATCAAATTTTACTTTATTATTTACCTGAATATTTTTTTTTTTACTTTGATGAAAATTTAAATGATTACGTTGATGAGATGATAAATTATTTATTATATATCCAGTTGTTATATCTGTATACCATTTTATTTTTAATAATTTATTTTGATAAATTTTTAATTCTTCAACATTGCGCTTAAATGCTGCTGCTTTAAAATAAATAATAATTTGATCTCGAATATCATATAATTGTATTAATATATCATCTAAATCATCATTCTAAATGAATAAAAAATTAGAGAAAAAAAAAAATTTTTTTTTAATTTTCTTACATTCAATTTAGCATTGTTAAGGTTTAACCAAAAATTAGATAAAATAGTATCAATATTTTCTTCTTCTTCTTCTTCTTTAATATTTATTTCAGAATAATTCATATTTTCATAAATATCTAACAGTCAATAAAAATAAAATCTAGCAAAATATTTTGAATATTTAAAACAAACAATAAAAAAAAAGGGTAGAACATTTATTTTTTTTTCTTTACCTAATTTTTTAATTTATTGTTATGTATGATATTGATATTGTTTAATAATATTCTTATAAGAAAAATATTTGTTTAATTAATAATACAAGTGATATTAATTTATCATTATTTATTAAACATTTAATTGTTAATAAAGAAAACTTTTGTTAAATATTATTTTAAATAAAATAAATTTATTTTTATACACAATGTTTAACAGTTAATATTTTTGTTTGTTTAATAACATGAATTAATTGATAAACAATTAATAAAAATAATTTTGAATTAAATTGATATCCAATAGGATGATCTTTATCAAAATAAATGGACAATCGAAAAATTAAATTAAAAAAACTATTTATTTAATATTTTTCCATTTTAAATATTGAATATCATAATAATGAAGTTGAATAGAAAATAACTAAAAAACAAATAATTATTTTTAAAAAAATGTATCATATATTACCTATTCTAATACAATAAATAAACGAATAGATGATAAAATTGATGACATGTTTCTCTCTTTATTAAAATAAGTCTGAATTAACTAGTTCTATGTCTATATTTTTCTCTTTTCTTTTCTATTTAAATATCTCGATTAGAATTAGACTAGACGAAACCAAGAAATAAATTCTTTTTCTTTTTCTTTCGTTCGTTTAGGACAGAATCAAAAATATCATCACACCCTAGATATGTAATACACGAATTTTGTTTAAGTAGAATATAGAAATATTCATTTAGTATATTGTGATTTTATTTTCATTAATAGAAATATATTTTATTTTTAAAAAAAACAATTTGTTTTTATTCAAAGAATTATTAACAAAATAAATATTTACAATAAAGGAAAATATTCATGAAAATTTTTGGGTGGTATAAATTTATTTATATGAAGTTTTTTTATTTTAGCACAATTATCACGTATTGGATTATTAGTAAAATTCTTTGTTATAATTTCGAGTGACTTGTATTTGATACAAAGATCCAATAAACAAGGTAGACGAGTATTTTTATCAAAAAGAAGTTGTTCAGCATAATCAACATGTATTTTATACAAATCGAGAAGAATAAGATGAGGAAATATAATTAATATAGGTGAATATTGTTTAGTTTTTTGTGGTATACAATTATTAACACATAACTGTTCGAGAAGAGGAAAACATTGAGAAATAATTTTAAATAAATTATATTCAAAAGAAAGTCCATCTTGCATTGTTAAATGTCGAACTGTATAAAATATATCACCTTGAAAAAAGTTAGTAAGATGAAGAAAATATTTAAATTGATATGGAAGTGAATAAACATGTGATACTCCAATATTATCCTCTGATCTATAAACTACATATGAACCAACTTTTCCATATATTTTTCTAATAAAACTATTTTGAATATCTTCATTTGATGGAAGATTAATTTTAATATTTCCATTAAGAACAATTGTATTTATACTGAATATAAATTTATTTAATTGTGACATATAAATAAGAATTTCATCATTTAATTGAATACCATCAATATAAGTTGAATAACTTTTAAATATTGCCAAGAATAATGTTAATTCTTTAAGATTTATCATTCGACGAAGTAATGGAATAATTTGATCATCATAGTGATCTGTAAACATTATTGAAGTCAATGAAAAATATTTCAATTTAGGAAGTTTTTCCTATAAATAAAAATAAAATTAATATTTTATTTATTTTCATAATACAAAAAAAAATGAAATTATATTTACGTTATTATTATTATTATTTCTATCACGAATCAATAATATATTTTTAATATCAATAATCAATATTAATAAAGATTTGAGATGTTGAAGAAGATAAAGACAATCATCAAATCTTTTAACATTAATATTTAATTTTGTTAAAGTTGATGATACACAACTTATTGATGATAATTTATAAAATGAAATTCTTGTATTTTGATAAGAAAATAATTGACAAAAATTTAAATTAATTAATTTATGAGACATAGATAAAATTAATGTAAATATATTTGATAGAATTTTAGATACTTCTGATTTTGAGTTATATGAAATATCAACATTAAGATCTGTAATTTGTTGAGTAAGAAGATTATGAAGAATTGAATCACCTAAATATATAATAAATAAAGATAATTTATTTATTTATCAATTGAATAATATACTTGTTAAATATTGAAAAAGTATTTCTTCTTGAAAATTAATAAGTGATAATGAATAAAGTTGTGGATAATTAAATGGAAAAAGAATATATTCTATTGAATATTGTTCAACAATAAGTTCATTTAATTGATGAGAAATTCGTGGTAAAATTTTTTCATATATTCTCAAAATAACATTCTCATCCATTGAAAAGTTACGATTAAAATATGATTTCATAACCATATTCGTCATATCAAGATTTCGAATATGAAGGGAATTAAATATTAATTGATTAAATCGTTCATTAACATCCACAAGTGAATAGAGAACATTGATCGTCTTCAATTTATTGAATATTAATAATAATATTTCATTAGGTATATCGAGTATATTAACTTTATTGTTATTTGAAGTGTTCATGTCTGTTTAACATCGTTTATCTTGTTCATTTCATTTTATATATGCATTCATCACTACCATCTACGATTTCAAACAGACTGAAAAAAAGAACGAAGGTAGCAATGTGATTGGTTTATTTCGATTTATATCATCTTATTTTTTTTTTTGGACGAGTTATTCATTAATTCACTGTTAATTGCCTCTTTTTTTTTCTTTCAGTCTGTTTGGGCCTTATGACCCTATGACAACAATGAAATCAAAATAAATACGAATGTTATAAAATAAAACTGTAATGAATGGATGATGCATTATGTGTTTCGTCTAATATTGTTTCATTGTTTATGAGCGTTCGATTCTGCAAGTCATTTTTTGTTATATCAGAACGTTTATTATGGAGCTTCATTTTTATAATATGTAGTAATACAGAGTATTTGAAAATTAGAAACGGTGCGAAGGGGTTGGAGATACTATCGAAAATGGAGAGAGATAAAAAATTTTTTTCTTGCCTCCATCCAACCAGATATCGAGAGCTACTAGAATCATGAGCTAGCTTAAAGTAGAGGTGTTTACAGGGCGCTTTGTTTTCTCTGCCGCTCCACCCTCAGTGCCCTGTCCTAATGAAAAAATGACTCATCAAATATTTTTGGTTCCGCCTTGTCCTGCTTGTAGGACAGGGCAGGGCGCCCTGCAGGACAAGGAAAAACTTTTATCACAGATCAGCATAAGATCTCTCCTCCCTCCCAGAAAATGAACTTTGTTATTTTCTCTTCCGATTTCAATGAAAATTTCAGAGAATGTTAGTCTTAGCTAGAGTAGATTATGGTTAAGACACTTTTCCCAAATCTCAAAGAAATGCACGAGTTCTAGTCAATTCAGTACCTCTTACGCGGGCAAGGATTTCACAATGCAGTTACTAATTAATCATGTCGGGGTGGGTTTTAGATTTTAGAGTACCCTTAGGGCTAAGTCTTCGCAAGTTCCAATTTTTGAATTTCCCTTTATTTGATTTTCAAAAAACATTTTTCGGAAAATTTTCAAATTCAAAGCGGTCATAAACATGGAATGTCTAGGTTTTATCATTTCCGTAAAAGAGAAATTTAAAAATCGGAGCCTGGTAAGTTCTAGCCGTAGCTGTTCTCTATACAAAAAAGAAATGATCCCTTTACTATTGCATCATTATTAAGAAATCCTTGCCCGCAGAAACGGTATGTTCAAAAAATTTGATTTTGAGAAAAATGAAAAAGAAACTCGGAAATGACTCGAAAAACATGCTAGTAGGTCCAAATTTTGATCGATACGTCCGTCAAAATCTGTTTCTTTTTCGACGAATCATAAATATTTTGAAAGAGGAGACTTCGCCGCATCTTTCTATGACAAAAACTGAACTTCGACTTTTCTGAAGGGGAGAGCTTAAAATAATGCAATTTTGGTCCAGCTGCGTCATACCGAGCTTCCAACATTCTTTTCACATTAATATAAATAAATAGCCTAGTTTATGTGGTTCATCAATAATCTTTTGTTAAGTAACACTTTATATTGCTAATAGCAGCTAATATTTCCCAATATTTTATTAATGAAGTTTAATTATACAGTATACAATTTTGTTTAATGATGGATATATTTCGCTGTTTCAAAGCATTATAAAGGAAATACTTTGTAATTTAAAATAGAATATATTTCGCAAATCTATAAGAATAACAGTTTATTAACATATGTTTTGATTCTATGATGTAAATAAGAAGTTATTATGGTATTTTTGTTATCCATTGTTTTTATTTCTCTCATTGTTTCCGTTTCAGCTAAACTTATTGGTACAAGAAAAGAATTGCATGTAAAAATTGGTCGCAACATGGCTCATAGCTCTGTCTTTTACTTAGGTCATACCAAAAGTAGCGATAGTTACATTTCAGTACCGTATAGTAAGCTTGAAAACGTTTCTCTATATATAGTCTGAAAGAGAAAAAAATTCTCTATTTTTCTATGCTATTTGATCACACTCCAATTATGTCACAATAACAAAATTTCAATAAGAGCTGTTTTTTTTATCACGTGTGACGGTTACAGTAGTTTCTATTCAGTAGATATTTTTATAATAACTTTCCACAGAAAGAAGATAGAGACCTGCGGTTTTCATCGTTCGAAAGAGGAGATGAAGACGCATCGAATCGTATAGTATGAGTTGTTAGCCATCAATTTTTAAGGTTTTTAAATCGATCTCTTTGAAAAAACATACCCCGTGAGATACCTACAGCGAACTTTCAATTTTTCAGATGCGAATTCCAACCGTTCATGGAATATCTACAAAGCTGCACAATATTCAGATGTTCATAATTCATTGCTCTGGAATTATAGACATTCTAGTTGAAGCTCTAAGTGATTTTCCTATCAATTTCTGTAAAAATTGTAAAAATTCCTTTTTTAATAAAACCGCTTTTTTTCGACATTTCGAAAACTAATTAAACAGAATTCAGACAACATACCAGGAAAATTTATAATAGATGGTTCGATGCATGTTCGTCTCCTCTTTCGAACGATGAAAACCGCAGGTCTCTATCTTGTTCCTATCAAAAGTTATTCAAAAAATATTCACTCAAATTACTGTAACCGTTAGACATGATAAAAAATCAGGTCTTATTGAAATTTTGTTATTGTGACATAATTGGAGTGTGATCAAATAGCATAGAAAAATAGAGAATTTTTTTCTCTTTCAGACTATATATAGAGAAACGTTTTCAAGCTTACTATACGGTACTGAAATGTAACTATCGCTACTTTTGGTATGACCTAAGTACATTTTGAACCAAAGATTTTTGTCAGAAAATATATGAAAATAGCAGAGCAAAATCGGTTGCCCTACCCTGTCCTGCCCTGCAAAATTACAGGGCAAGGCTGAAAAATAAATATTACTCTGCCTTGTGGACACCTCTGGCTCAAACTTAGTAACTGTTCTTAGCAAGTTATTTGTATCTATTAGAACATGTCTTTGCGAATGTATTTATCCAAATCACTCATCTTCTTCCCAATAGAAACATTCTATTTTTAATTTTCTCCACGAGACATCAACTTTTGTTCCTCATTATCAAACGTCGAATCTTTTCGTTTCTTCAACAGTCTTATTTTATCGTCATTATGATTTATTTCCAAATCATGCCTGTGCTTAAGAAATATGAGTATAGTTTCTATTTACTACCAACTAATTGCCAATTGCAACCGCACGAGAATCATGGACAGAGTAGAATATTTTTTTGGTTCAGTCCTTCCTTCTTAATTCACAAGATCATCCGCTGCTCTTGACTGCATATGAAGAATAAGTTAACGCTAGATTCTGTTTTAAAAAATAACAATTAAACTTAAGTGTATGATCTTTATTAAAATAAGATTAGAAAGAACTTTTTGGAGAAAGAAATTAAGATTCATTTCAGATGATATACTTTCGTTAACCATTTTTTTATTCCACAACACTTCTTAGTATCGATTACCAGTATAAACTTGCTAATTACCTTTTCTGTGATCAAGATGAAAGTGGAGTATTTTTACAGACCTACTATTTTTTTTAGCTTTCAACCGATAATAAGAGTGTATTAATCATTAATGAATATTTCTAACTAACTTTAAATGTATGGTAAACAGACATAAGCCATGTGGACAATTTTATTCAACGCCAACAGAATTGAAAAGAAATTGAAAGACTTAAAGTGAAGTTCCGAATTGCATACGAATGGACATTACTAGAATAGCTTTCTACGATAAGAAAGTTATCTTCAAAGTTGCACATCACTCAACCTAAGTTCCTAATGCAGCATCATAGGATTAATATATTTTTAATACGAATATTACATAATGAAAATATTAAGATATTCGATAAGTTATATTGTTTTCGTTCAAGTTTCTATAGGATAAGCTACTTCAATTGATATTCTGAAGTGCAAAAAACCATCAATACATCAAATGTTGCTTGCTCGTATTCAGCCAACCAGCATCACTCCTCCAATCTGTAAAATAGATGACTAATTCAGCATCCATCCTATAGTCAGTAAAGAATATTCTCTTCCCATTACTAGCACAGTTTTCAAAGAACCATATACCGTTGTTCATATCACTCTCTGATCTGAAGTCGGTTTTATATACCACCAAATCGGCATCACCTCTAAAATTTGTT
>JAJEKB010020027.1:102871-164674 GCA_022393335.1 Macrotrachela quadricornifera
AGTCGGTTTTATATACCACCAAATCGGCATCACCTCTAAAATTTGTTATGTATACGCTTACATGTGCGTCGCCTCTGTAGTCAGTTGAATAAACTATGCCTGACATCGATCGATATATGTTATTGTAAATAAATCTAAAAAAAACATACAAGCAATCATATGATCCAATCCTTATGAAATGATATAATAATGATGCTATATGAAACTCTCAGATTTACAGTGAGCTCTAGTAATATAGTTAAACTAGCGCATTTTTCATGATTTTTTCATCTTAATCTTTTCTGGAAATAATCTTCTCAATTGACAGATACAAGATCTTAATTAGATGCTACTAACGAAAGAGTTTCACATTTTCGTCGTCCTAAACACTATTCAGGTAAGGTTTTTTATGAAATATGATCTAAAGAGAATGATGAAGTGTAATGGCAAAACTGTGGTACTCTGTCCCGTACAAATAATCATAGATATATTACAGATAGTGGCAGAGATCTTATAAGGAAACATATTTAGATGTTCAAGCTGTTTGGATTCCATGTTTTAGTTATAAATCTCGAGAAGCTATGAAGAAATCTGAAAGAGACTTATTTCCTCGTTTCTTTGTTTTCGACATACTGCCTTTTGAAATATTTCTCCTCATATGACTTCGTAGTTCAAGTGAACTCACACTATCATATTTTGATTGAAAACTTAGTCCATATTAAGACCTCACATAGACTAGATTGTGTACAAAATTCTAGAATTTTTAATCGAAACGTTCATTAAATATGAAAGCTTTTAAAATATCCATGTTTTTCACAATGTCTTTAACAACAGCATCTACACTATCAAACAAATTGTATCTAGTGAACGTTTCAGTGAAAAATTCTAAATTTTTGTATACAAACTAGTTTATGCGAGGTCTTGCTATAGGCTAAGTTTCGGATGAAAAATCAACAGTGCAGATTTGCTTGAACTGCAAAATTATATGGGAAGAAACACTTCAAAAGCCAATATCTCGAAATTAAAGGAGAAATACTTATCGCTAAAAGATAGAATCGAAACATCTTGAAAACCAAAACATGTTCCCTCATTCACATTCAGAATGCCAAGCAAACTTACTTTTTGAAGACCTGGCCTGTGTAACACAGGTCGTCGAACTGTTCATGGGAAAAAAAGCAAGAGAATCTTGGTAATCGAAATGAGATGATTAGGGAAGATAAATGTACAGAAAATGTTAATGTTTATCAAATCTATGTTTCATCGAAAACATTCTCAATAAATGTAACAAACTATTATATAGACGCTGGCGAAGATATATCAAGATTAGACATTTTACGACAATATAAATGTGAAGTGGAGAATAATAAAAACTAAGAAAGCATTTATACTAAATAAGTAATAAAAGATTAAAAACAGTGAACAGCTATGCAGTTAACTAGATAAATATGTTATATAAATGAATGAGTAATAAAAAATATGAACATAATATATTCATAGTTCTAAAGTATTTCATTTTATCTAATTTTTATTGAAAATTCGACAACTAACTTCCTGTTATCATTATTCACTTATCGACAAAATTATAGTTATATAGTTAAAAGGAATATCTTCCTATGATGTTTTGTTCAGCATAGAAGAGCGAAGAAAAAGTGTGGTGTTATTTTTCGTTAGTTGTGATGAATTAGAGAAGTAATAGTGTTATCACTTTCGGTTATTCTCTCAATACGGTTTATTATAAAAACAAAATATACTATCAGATGTATCGTGGAAAGGTCAACAATCTACAAACTAAAACTAATTTTAATTGTATATTTTTATTTTCAAAAAATAGTAAAACTCTATGTGAGCAATATTCACTGTCGTGAAAAATCATTCAATTTTATATGAACAAGAATTTCTTTTACTTATTTTATATTTTTATCACCTAATATGTTTTCTTTAAAAAAACAAAATATGCGAAATGTAATCACACAGAGTTTTGCTATTTTATATTCTGACCAATCCTGTTGTTATTTTGTCAAGATCCTCGTCTATTATGGCTCTCATTTTCGATAGAATTCTGAGACGAAGATTTCAATGTATATCTTGAAGAGAACCTAATAAAATCTTCATTCCGAAAAATATCTTAGCAGAAATTTGAAGAAATTCTAGAAGTAGGATTTATTAGGATTTGAAAGTCCTTTCCAGGCTTTCTCAAGGAATGAAGCGTCTTGAAGCTAGGATTATGTTCATCCTTGTTGATTCATAAGATCATTCGCTACTTTTCGGCTACGTATAATGAATAAATTGCTACTAGTTTCCACTTTGAAAGATAATAATTAAACTTGGATATATGTCCTTTACTAAAATTAGGTTCAACAGTAAATTGCGAAGGAAGAAATTAGGATACATTTCAGATATTATATGTTTACTAGCCACTAATCACTTTTTTTGTACTCGTGGCATAAGCAGAATAATTTTAACTACTTCTTGGTTTTTTAGGCTTCAGTCACTAATATGAGTGTGTTATCCATTATCGAATATTTTTAGTTAGCTCTAAATATCTGGTAAGTAGATACAGACTACATGGACAATCTTCCGTCAACTCCAAAAGAGCTGAAGAGACGTTAAAAGATACAAGAGTTGATTTTAAATAACTTCGAAGATTATCATCAAAAAAACTATTCATATATTTGTAATATGAGTATTACATAATGAAAGTATTAAAATATTCAATAAATCATATTGTTTTTGTTCGAATGTTTATAGGATAAACCATTTCAATTGATATTCTGAAGTGCAAAACCATCAATGCATTAAATGTTGCTTGCTCGTTTTCTGCCAACCGGCATCGCTCTTATAATCTGTAAAATAGATAACTAATTGAGCGTCAGCTTTATAGTCAGTAAAGAATATTTTTTTCTTTGCATCAGCTGCATAGTCAGTAAAGAACCATACACCCTTGTTCATATCACTATCTGCTTTATACTTGGCTTTGTGGACTACCAAGTCAGCATCACTTTTATATTGTGCTACGTACACTTTTACGTGTGCATCGCTGCTATATTTCGTTAAATAAACCGTGCCTGACATCGATCGATATGTATTGATGTAAATAAGTCTATAAAATGTAAAAATAACATAATAATAGTGTTTTATGAAACTCTTATATGTACCATGAGCTTTAGTAATATATTTATCATGTCTCTGACAGGATAGTTTTTACTTTTTCATCCCTCTACACGCTATTCAGGTAGTCTTTTGTGAAATATGATTTAAAGAAAATGTTCAAGTGTAAGAGTAAAAATTTGGTACCCTCTCGCGCACAGTGCGTGATAAGCATGCCGCAGGCCATGGCACACATCTTAAAGACGTATTAGTAACTTTTCTCCATTTCAAAATATGTCAATGATGACTCATTTTTAGTTTATTTTTGATGTAAATAGACAGATTCGTTCCAGTATTGTTAGTCCCTTATTCGGTAGCTAGTTAATACCGATACATATATTAATCTACAGTTAAAGGCATCAAAAATGTTACTATCAAACCTACTTATTTATTCTCGCTTATCATTTTCTCACTTTCTGTATGTCGCAGCTGTAAAATATATGATGATAACAGGTTTTTTATATTTTTGCTTTTTTGAAAATTAATATAGATACATGAGAAAATACAGAAATCTTGGTGTTCTGTTTGGCCATATCTTTTGCTTATAGAGAAGGTAACCCGATGAAGAGAATAGGAATTAAGTTCAGTTGCTTTGTTCTTATCATATTGACTTACATCTTGAGATGTTAGGGGTGAAAATGACTTAGTTTCTTTTAATAGAGAGAAAAATCATGTTATCAATTCGACAGATATCTATCTACTATCATTATTTGTTGATAGAATTATAATTACATAATTAAAAAGAACATCTGCTATGAAATATTTTGTTCACGATGGAAGATCAAAGAAAAAGATATGTATGATGAGGATAGAGATGGAAGTGATTGTAACGGAAAAAATGATGTTAATTTCCGTTAGTTATGACGAATCGGAGGAGCAGCATTTCTGCTACTCACAGTATTAATATTTATTGAGCTACTACAGCACTCCAAAATGTATAGTTTATCTCTAAACAAAGACAAATGAAAAAAAAAGTAATATTTATTATGAGATCTTCTCGTCTTGCATAAAAAAAAGGAAATCAGAATGACCGTCATGCCGAATACATGTACATACGACATCGATTGGACAGTGTCGTTCACTCTAACCCTCAAGATGAGTGTCTAACGAAGAATTAACCAAGAATTGGGAGTGAAGTAAGTATGTCTCTGGTTTTTTTATAAGTGAAGAGTAAAGCCTTGTTACGTTACTTATGAGAGATGAGTGGATATTGTTGACTTACTTTCATATCTGATTCGGCTGTGACTTACTTATCGGCATGCGCTCTCACTCAGATCAAACAGACTCTTAAACATCCCCACAATAGATGGAAGTCAGAAAAGAAAGAAAGAAAGAAGCAGAACATATGGTAGAACTTTAAAATGCATTAATCTACATAAAATATAGGAAAAATAGCGACGCAAAATAAAATCAAATGTAGGACATCAAAAATATATAAACAATTCGTCGTCACATTTTTCAATGTGCCTTCGGTAGCATTTTAATACATAAAAAAAAATAAAAAAGAAAGAAAGAAAGAAAAAGAAGAAAAATCTGTAGCGTCACAACGCTGATTAAAACAACATACACAGCATCTCATTGCCATGACATTTCATCATCGTACAATAATATTTCACAAAAACTATCAACACAAAAAAAAAACTTCAAATTATATTTTATTGAGTACATGGAATATCGACGAACTTCTAAAAAGGCTTAGGTATGCATGACAGATTAAACCTCATCGGAAGGTTAGTCCATATTTTATCAATTATCAACCCGTGTTCAATTAGGTATCTTTGAATACTGTTAACATCTCGTCTAAGAGTTGTTACAAAAGTTCTGAAATAAAATTATACATCATTATTCTCGTATTCAACAAAAGTAAATCCTTTAAAATTTTGATGATTTACTACACATATCTATGTACTAAATACCGACAATATTTGAGGTCGATAGTTTGTGCTCCAGAATTCAGGGTATATATAAGATAAACAATTTTGTCCATTGAAATGAATGAGAAGTTAGAAGCCATTGTTTTAATTCAAAGATTTAATTTTTTTCCAATGATATGGCAGAGAACGGATAGTATCATTATCATGCACTATTTTGACGGAATTTAACAGAGATGTCACAATCACAATACACTGTGTAACGACATGCTACGCGTCAAGATATCCTGCAGAGCAACCATCTCATTACTTTATATTTCTCAATATATTTGTATAGCTGAGATTTTTCAGTGCTTTTGGTGCAATGGAGTAATTGTTCCAAAATTTTATAGGCACCTAAAAAGTTTAGATTTTTGAGTGCTTTTGGTGCAATGGGGTAGAGAGGGTGAGGGCATTAATCTTTCTGTAATATCGCACAGTATGAGGGTGAGGGCAGAAATCTTTTTCATAATATCGCAAAACATGTGGGTGAGGGCATTAATCTTTCCACGATATCGCATAGCATGAGCGTGAAGATGAGTTTAGTTCTGAATCGGACGTTATACAAACAAAGCACGCGTCCTGTTGCTTCGAACGCGAAAGGGATGGATAAAATTTGTTTTACACGTTGAGCGCATTTTTGAAAACGAAATCATGAGCTGTAACCTTCGTTCTACAATAATTCCACAACGCAAACTGGTCTTTCTTATACTAACACTAAAAAACCGAAATCTATCCAATCGGTGATTCATCTCAGTATTTCATGAATAGAATGTAAGAATTAACACTAACCACATCTTCCTCACACCAGATGAGTGGTGATCGTATTCATAAATCATACTTTCTCTATAAAGCACTAATACACATACATTATTAAAATCGACTATCTATCATTGCCTGAAAATCTTCACCATTTATTTATTACTACGTAGAGTAAATCGAACGAGAAACCTGACAAATCAGTCCCTCAACTGGTCGTTTCAAGCTACAGTAAGCTAACTCATAATCGACAAGCCATGTCAGAAAGCTGAAAACTACCAATTAAATGTGGATAAAGAAATGTTTTAGCTCAAAAGACATATCCCTGCTACACACACATTAACGACCATAACCAAAAGCTCTCACATTTTTCCAGCTAAATACGGTGCACAACCACTTGGAAGATCCGTCTCATTATCCCAAAATACTCAAAAATCTCACATATCATAGGATGTGTATACTTTTGGAGCATTCACCGCATTGCACCGAAAGCACTCAAAACTCTCACATATGATAACATGCCTCTACATTTGGTGCATTCATCCCATTGCACCAAAAGCACTCAAAAATCTCATACATCATGTAGTGGGTATCTGTGTTGGTATATTGTTTATGCTATTATAGTACCTATGCTATAAATCTCGATGCCCGTCCTTCGGAGATTATGACATCCCTCCATCATATCTATAAAATAGGACTCCATACGGAAAGCGTTGCGAAACAAATGCCAGTTTTAAAAGTGTAAGTGCAAGTGAATTTCATTAGAGCCAGCATATGTTTTTTCATTATTCTCTTTTGAAATTGGCCAAAAGCCTACTTTCATGTTTTTAAACTAAGGAGAAATACTTGAAGATTTTATCTGGCCCTTTCGATTTACATAGAGAGTTTTTACTCAGTGATATTAACCCTTTCAAGACGGGAGACGCATATATGCATCATGGAAATTTTCTTCAAATAAGTATACACAGTATGCATTAAAGAGTAGAAATAACTGCGTGTAGTCAGAGTGTGATTCACTATTGTGCTCCGCTTATATGATTTTTTTTTGTTCTTTACAATCTTGAGAGTGAGGGTGAGGTAAGGGTGTGAGGTGTGGGTAAGAGGCTGTGAGGATGAGGATGGGTGAGGGTAGCCGAGGGTGACTGAGGTTTTTAAAGTTACCACCTGGATCAGTTACAAAAGTAATGTTATCCATTAGTAGATTAAGATCAAATTCAGCAAGCTGATTTGCCATTAACTATAAGACATGTAAACAAAACATTTTAGAAAAGAAAATATATACCACACATTAATAAGGATTCGTTTTGCTAGAGTTCTAATAGTCAGGTGAGTGAAGAAGACTTCACTTTTCTTTTCTGACTTATCTCGTACACATTCTCAGCTGTTTTCTTCGCCTCCATGAATTCCACACAAAAAAGATCTATCGATTGATAAGTTAAATCTTCATCAACAAAATGTGCTGCTGCTCCCATATAAGATACAACACGGTGATTGTCCGTCCAATTATCTGGACTGATTGTTAAAGCTTTGTTTTCAGCAGCTTGTACTAAAATATGTTTCAACTCTTTTCGCACATCACACGACAATCTCTGCAACTCATTTCTAACTGTGCAATCACTTGGAAGTAGATCATTCGCCGTCAAATTAATTTCATCACGATTTTCTCTCCCTAAACGAAAAAAAAGAAATTAAGAGCAATTTGAACTGACTACTTACCAATGACGAAATATGCTTGGACAATGCGTATAAAACCAGGATCGCTAACCATTTGATATGGACGCATGGATACAGCAGTCCATTTCGTACACAACTGTTGTAATTCTTCCTTCTTGTTAGATATGTATTTTGAAGAACCAGATATTGATCGAGATGAACTAATAAATGAAGTAATACACGTTTGATCAGGAGATTCATCTCGATAACAACGGTGACCGTTCAGATTAGCTGTACTGGAATCTATATACTTGTATGTGTCGAAGCAACTTTTGCACGATACAAAGCCAGATATAATTTCGAATTTATGTGGGGCAGAATCATCTGCTTTCGCAGGGAAACCGAACGTTTTCCAACAAGAAGCTCTTGACCGCTTACTACTATTCGACACAACTTGAAAATGAGTTTGATCATTCAATAATAAACGTTTAATAATGGCTGTTGAATATACTGTACCAGATGAATTTGATACACGAGATGGTGTTGTACATGATGAAGAAGACGATAAAGGGTCATTGACGCTCGGCATAATTGTTTGTGAATAAAATCTAGAATAAAATCACTTATATATGTATATATACCAAACGGACTGAAAAGTGATAGTATGACCGCAATAACATTCATTCTTTATTATTAATCGTCCATTATGTCAGTAAACTAGCCGACGTTGCACGCGCATATTTTCATGTTGTTTCAAATAAAAAAAAAGAGGTCACTAGTTACCGAATATGACAGTATATATTCGATTCGGTTCGATCTATGGTTACGACTCAAACCTTCGTTATACAGATGTTGTGAGAGATTGATTACAAACTACTTTTTATTAGTGATAGTGGAATTGCGATGACGATAACAGTTTGTCAGAATTTTCTTTTGTGACTTTTACAGGAAGCAAAAAAGAGTATCCAGCTACGATGCAAACCTTCGTTATACAGATGTTGTGAGAGATTCATGACAGAAAACTTTTGATTAGTGAGAGTGAAATTATAAAATGGAGACCTTGTTGATAACAACTACCGCCGAAAAATAACAGAGAATGAAACTGATATTCTAGTATGTGGCATAGCTTTACAACTCTTTGGTTAGATTCAAGATAAATCTCATTGGATCAGGAAGAGTATAGGAGGAAGAATACTCATTGCTTATTAGTAACTTTTCTCTGGTAGGAAAAAGAAAAAAAAATATAAAACAGGATATGCAAGTGTTTGATACCAAACTCTGGAACTACAGCGATGGAACACTTCTTCTTATGAGTCAGAGTGAAATGTTGATGAGATGGATTCATTATGTGTTAGATTTGTTTGAATATGAAGTAGCAAAAAAATACTATCGAGCTGCAATGATAGATTCGCTGTGCAGATATGTGAACTGATTTATATGAGATTTCATTTCAGCAGTACTAGTTGAGTCTAGAATAAAAGGAGTTGTTCGTCATCAGCTTATTCGTGATATAAAATAGAAGTCAATGTTTTCAAGATGTGATGAAAAGTTTCCTAATTTATCAACATGATTTGATTTAAAAGAATTTCTTGTGATGGATCAACGTTGAATTGTAAAGAAAAGGTGCGTTGTAGTTGGTTTAAATTTTTTAAAGTTGGAGAAATAGTATGTGATTGCCATATGGCACGGAAAAAAAGAGAGAAATATTCTCTCGATTGTTTTTCATTTGGAAGAAGTGAAGATGGAAGGTGAGACGAGAAACAACGCTCAACTTTCTCGACGTGTGAGACAATTTTTGATAGAGCTGAACTTGTTTGTAACAGGATCAAATGATGAAGAAGTAATATGGATTGAACGATGGTCAACACGAGTCTATATTGTTCTTCTTTTTATTTTCATGTTCATTTTATTGATCTACAATGGATTATCCACCGAACGACGAGAGATTGAAGTAAAAAATCCGTCTATGGAAACATATTTCAAATTGTGGAATGCATACGGTGATGCAAATGTACGATGTCCTTGTACTCAGATCTCTTCTTCGTATGGTTCATTTGTCGAACTTATACCTACATATAATGACATTTGCACAAGTTTTTTCGTGTCTCAACAATGGATCGATGCACTTTATGACAATATAACGTCTATGCGTTTTCCCTTGGATTTGCGAGCAACGGGTACTTTTCAATTTCAAGCTCTGCGAGAATTATGTAACCTTTCACAGACCAGCATGAATACTAATATTGAAGGATTTTATAATGGAAAATTTATTTATGGTTATTTACAAAATGATAAAATACTAAATGCTGGAATACAGTCAACTATTCAGAAATTTCAATCGGATAGTAAAACAGATTTTCTTCATCTGTTTAAGTTTTCTCGCGCACTTATGTATGGAAATGAAGTTCGATCGGGAGTTCAAACTAATTTATTGTCTGCACTTCATCCTTTGAATGAATTAATGTGGATTGTTGTTTTCTATGCAGTTGCCTTTCAATTCGTAAGTGGCACTGCCTGCTTTTGTAGTGCGACAAGCTTTTGTCCAACTCAAGCAGGTTTTTACCCAGATGTGTTTCTCGATATAGAGGGATCTGTGAAAGGACTAAATGCATCGATTACTCTTCCCAACTGGTTCGCTGGCTGTTGGCCTTTAGAATCCCTTCTATTCTCTTCGGTCGATACAAGTTTCTTGAACAATCAAAGTGCACTTAACATGGTGCTGAAGTATTTGAATAAAACGTCATTGACCAGTTTAACGTCATCAATTGCTTTAAATCAATCAAGAGGAATAAATCAAACTAGTATCTTCTTAGATATTCTACAAGACACGATGTTTGTCACAAAATTATTATCAAAATTCAACTATTCACTTTATTTTGCGCAATGTGAAGTGAAATCATGTTTTTACACAATTAATCAACGTAATAGTGTTCTATACATTTTTACTTATCTCTTCGGACTTTACGGAGGATTATCAGTTATTTTGCGATTCCTAGTCCCACATTTAACCAATTTTTTCATTCGAAAATTAATCAAAAGAAGACAAGTTGAACTTACTGCTAATACTGGTAAGTCTAAAAGAAAAATTAAGTTATCTCAAGTTAAAGATGCTTTGTCATCAGTTTGAACATTCAAGATTTGAAAGAGTTAGTATCAGTCAAATGTACAGAAACAAATCCGATTAGATCAAGGATTTTACTCAAGTTAAGAGAACTAATCTAGTTAAAGTCAAAGTTGATTATAAGAAAAATTTCATAAAATATATAATTGATTGGAAATAAACTGAAAATTCAGAAATATCACATAGTTATCGGTACTCACGGAAAAGTTTTTCAACAAATACGGCGGTTATTGGCGGTTTAGCAGTTGCAGCTCTGAGCGGTTATTGCAAACCGCGAAATTCAGATCTTTTATTAGGTTTTTCACACCGCCCGAAATCGCGGTATCTTCAAACCGCGGTTATTAACGGTTTTTGAAAAAAAATAAATTCATCATATGATGGTATATTATTTCTGACATCTATCCGGAGGTACTTGATTTTCCACGTTTGCGACCTATCTAAGAACTCAACTCGACAATTTAACACCGCGATCAACTCATATAATACCACTATCTATTTATTATTTATGTTCTTTTGGTTAGATTTGAACTTCTTACCGTGTGATTGCAATCCACTAATTCCATTGAACCATCTGGTGATGTTCATACTAATATCAAATATGATAGTCTGTGTGATAAGTAATGGAAAATTTTCTCATATAGACTAATATATTTTATTTATTAGTAGATTTATACGAATCTTAGAATTAGTAGTAATTTATAGCATATTTATAATTTTATCAAACTTCCTGAAACGTTCACATTGATGATGAACTGTACATAATTTGTAAAA
The DNA here is from genome assembly GCA_022393335.1 of Macrotrachela quadricornifera. NCBI lineage: Eukaryota > Metazoa > Rotifera > Eurotatoria > Philodinida > Philodinidae > Macrotrachela > Macrotrachela quadricornifera. Next base: position 114,212 of record JAJEKB010020027.1, read on the forward strand.
TCTTATTTATAGTCCATAGTCATGATTATTAACGTATAAACGCAATCTATTTTAGTAAAATTCTTCTTGGAGGAAAGTACAAATTTATCAGAATCTGTAGTTCGTAAACCGCAGTATCGTGTGGTACTGAAAAATCGAATTATTTGAAATACTATTATATTATAATTCAGTATATATATAAATCTATATGTCAAGCATAGATGAGAACTGTTATTTGATGTACACATCTCGATTGTATTAATCAAAAAGATAGATTTAGATTTGTGTATATTTTTATGTTTGAACTTCTAATACTATCTCGTTAACACTACTATAAATACTCATCTAAACTAAATCTCACTAATATTTTTAATATGTATTTGTGTCTATGTTTAATTCAATATAATCGTAACTTTACGCTACGTTTATTCAAATCTAATATGATTCTAAAATGTTTTCTGTAGTTTGACTTTTAGAATGAATTTGTTTTAGTTTCAATTTATTTCATATTATCACACAAAATGAACAATTAATATAGATATAGAGTTTATTAAGGTTTGATAAAAAAAGTTTATATTTTTTATTTTTGAAATGGTCAGTTTATAATCTATTTCACTTCTCAGGAAGAAGAAAACGAAATTTAATTTCAACCAGAAATTTTTTTAATCTGATCACGGTTATATGTATCGAAATTGTTGTGAAATCTCATTATGGAAAAATTACATAAAAAATCTAGGCATATACTAATACTACATTATTCAGAATAATGATATATTTTGAGATAATGTATGGAGATCGCGGTTGGTAATAAGAAGTTCGCAACATATGATACCGCCAAAGATAGTCGTTCTCGAATACCGCAACTAATCTACATTTCATCGAGTTTTTTTGAAACCGCGGCTTGTAACGGTAAACACATCGCGGTTTCGTTCAGGCATACCGCGGTAAATCTATATTTCGGTACAGTGTACTGTGGTCAAGTGCGGTTTATTTCGCACCCCGTGGTCTCAAAAGATGTAACCGTGGTCGTTATGGAACAACCGCGTCTAGCAGTGGTATCTACTTAAATCTTTTTCCGTAGGTAGTCCTTTCATCACTGATTAAAAATGAAACTTAAATATTTTATTAGATTTGAATCCAAACACATATGACACTAACTAGTGTGTAGATATATCGATCCAATAAAAATACTAATAAAATTGTTAGAGATATAATGATTAGTTTTAGTATGAGAACCGTAATTGCATCAAGAATATACAATTGGTGCTAATTCTTTTATATAATTAGCTTCGACTTACCCCCTAAAGATATTTGAAAGCGGTCAAAAATTTGTCAACATCGAGCGTTGTCTTCGCGTTCACTGTCTGTATCAACTTAAATTAATGGTAGTTGAGCGTGCATCGACAAAAACAGCGATAATATGTAGACGTTACATCAACACCTATTTCCTCTTGATTTTTGTAATGATTCCAAATGAAAACAGCATAAAAACTGTTTTTCTTCGACTCCGAAAGATTCGATGACCGTCAGCTATGCTTAAGTTACGAAGTAATGAGAAACTTAAAAGATTAATTTCTCACTTAGAGTGCAGATACTGTGTAAATGGCGATATTCCGTTAAACGTGACTGAAACTTTTTGAGGTTAGAGACTCTAGATCTCTATAAATGACGTATTCTGTGAAGAGAGAGAAACGAATTTTGCAAGAAATTAAAATTTCCATTTGTAGATCAAACAACAGAAAGAGGCATAACGTTGAAAAAACGAATACGAAACGTGGTACTTTCTGCGTGGCACTCATTGATTAATATCAATCTTTTTCGAGCCGCAGCTCGACAACAGCAAGAAGATATCAAACGGCAACGTTGGACTACATGGATTTACATTTTTTCTCTTGGTTTATCACTTGTTATTCTCATGATTTATACAACAGTGAATGTTGAAACAAAATCGGTAGACGTAGAAAGACCTTCGATTAAAACAGTGGAACAATTACAATTGCAGAGTACCGCTGGATTAATTTCATCTTTACAATGTCCATGTACACAATTGACCACACCATATCGAGCATTTCTTCAACTACAACCAGTTTATCACCAGATATGCTCAAGTGATTTTGTGACAAGGCGTTGGATCGATTCTCTCACCATTTCTGGTACCGGTAAGAAAATTTACTATCGAAAAGAAAAACTAATATTGTGAAAATTCTCACACGAGTGAGATATCCTCATTATATGGTGCGTATGTAGAAAATAAGCTGTTTGGAAATACAGGACGAGCAGAGATACCATAGTATTTTTTGAATTTTAGTGACACAGAATATAGTTAGAAGCAGGGAAAAGAATCTAGCATCGTCGAAGAATGAGATATAACTATTGTACGTGTAATCATACATTAGCTAGTGGATGCTGTTAAATGAGTTTACAAATTACTTTCAGAGTGAGAGACAACTTCGAACCCAAAGTGATGACAAAAAAATCTTGAAAAATGTTCTTAGTGTTCAATGCTACTTTGTGATGCAACAGAAAAAAGTTGTTCCTAGATCCACGGAACCTGATGAATCCTAAGATCGGCCAAGAATCGCTTCTTTTTCCTTACTAAGATCAATCAGACGTAGACATGCACTGAATTTGAACGTTCGGGTTCCGTCTGAAATGAATTTTCTCTAGTGAGTTATTTAATAACATTTGGATAACTTGAACCCGAACTTTGAAACTGAGCGTGAGCAGTTCGGCTCGAGCTTCAAACTGTAGTTCAGGTTCGACGCATGCCTAATCAGAAACCAGTTGAATCCATTCAACGCTGCCAGGATCCATCACAAACCAGCAGAATTCCAAGGATCAACCAGGAGCCAATGGCATCCATCATGGGCCAGGAGGATCCATAGAATCTTAGAATGTTTTTTCCCCAGTTGTAATGTTCCGAAACTATCTCTTTCCTCTTCAGTTTCCTTGATAACAACGTATTGATTTTACATTGCACCTTTTACGTCTTTTCATCTACCTCTATATATCTTGTGTTTTGTATAAAAATATATCCGAGCATTGGATAATCAATTTGTATGAACCGCATATAATAGATGTTGCTTCAATGGAAAATAGAAACGTCGCAGTGTGAATAGGTAAGATCAAGGTCGACTAAAATGACTGTGTGAAAGGTTTGTATTTGTTAGTTACCAAAGGTGGCAAGTCTCGATAGTAATCATATGATTATCTTAGTTTTATGTAGCCTTTTGTATGTGAGTATTGCCTAAATACAATCTGATTTTGATTATATTCATGAGTAATAGGTACTTATATATGATTAATGCGGACACCTTGTACGTCTTATCTTTGTGAGAGTTTAGTGACGTCACAGCCGTTTGGTTTTAACGCTTTTTCTCTTTGATTCCAGGTAGCATCAAAAACAATTTAGATTTTTCAGCTAACGGACCGTTATTTCGGTTACTACAAGCGCTATGCGTTCTGTCTAATGACACAATCATCAATTCACTGAAAAATCTTGCAGAAACACAACTAGTATCTACTCAGTTACTTACATATGACCTATTCAAGAGTCAACTGTCATCGATTGTTAACGATTTTAAAATAAGAACAATAAACAGTTTCTTACATTACCTCAGCCTTCAAAGCAATATCATATTTATGAACCAAATAGCTAGTGGTGGAAGTAAAAACCATTTTATTCCACCATTTAACATTACAAACCCTGCTGTATTTTTTACCATCAGAAATTTGACCTTATTGAACTACACATGTTCCTGTGCAGATAATCTAAATTGTAAAATACCATCGGCCATTTACAAATTTATTAATGCCACATTTATTCCTATATATTATGTCGTTGGCTTTTATAGAGCTTGTTTTGCCGTACAAACGCTTATGGCATCCACCCTTGAATGCTTTTATGATGATCAAGATTGTATAAATGATATGATCAGAATTTTCAATAACCCAAGCCTCAACGTAACTCGATTAAGTTCGTCTTTCAATAGCAGCCGATTTCCAAGAGATACTACAATAGGACAAATACTTTCAGAGCTATTCATTGAACATTGGATAAACTCATCGTCTTATTCATCATATTCTGAGCAATGTCAACCGGCATCTTGCACTTATAAGATTTTACGGCGTAACAGTGCAATAGAAACTATAACACGAATTTTGGCTCTAATTGGTGGACTTTCCATCTCTCTACGTTTCATAATTATTTTACTGGTCGCAGTATCAATTCGTATTATACATCAACGACAACGACAAGAAGCGATACAACCAGGTAAGAGATTATTTATGAGGAAAGTATATTTCTTCCATATGTATTTAGACGCCTTAGAATTTCTTAGTTATTATGTTAAATGAAAGCTAGTTCAAAATGGAATTTCGAAATATAATTTAACATTTTTAAAATGAGATTAAGCTATAATATTACGAAAAGTTTCAAATTTTTGATCCATAATTTCACATGTTCACATACTCAAATATAAACTTCTCAGCAAATGTTTTCGTTCTTCAGACTCTGTAGAACTCTCTTCGCTGATCATTTTGTTAAAAAAAAATTTTAAATTTGTTCAATAAATAACAATGCTACGGTCAAAACACAATCAGTCTCCAATTACTATGTCTGATGAAGCAAAAGTATTGATACAGGCAACTAGGACAGTGATTGTTTGGTAAAATTTAATAGAGTTCGAAATCCCATATATTTATTAGAGAAGAATTTATTCAATAAAACGTTTACAATTATTTTCAACAATCCATTTTTGTAGGCCATCCTGTACGACGAATGTATCTAAAGATTATCGACTGGATAAAAAAGTTCAATATATTTGACAATATAGAAAATAGACATACAGCTGAACATCAACGTCGATCTACACGTCTCTACTTAGTACTTATGATTATATCATTATTTATTCTTGTTCTTAACAATTGGTTGGGTTATTCTTCAAAAACCTTCACAGTGTCGAATCCAACTCTTGAACGATATCAACAATTTCAACAGCACTATGATCTGTCTGCTATCAGTTGTCCTTGTACTCAACCGTCTATTCCTTATTCATCATTCATCAATATTACATTCGATCTGCACCAATTATGTGAGAGTCAATTCGTGTCTTATGCATATATACAACAATTATTTCAAATATATTATCAACTGAACGCCTCAGAAGCACAATCGACTGTATTTACGCTTCAAGGCACTATTTATACTCATTATCAAGCACTTTCAATTTTATGTCATGAAGCCATAGATGCTGTAATCGATGCTCGTCAACAATTTCTTACATCATCGATTATTTCCGCGTATATGATGAACATGGATTTCTTTAATAAACAAATAAATGCAACACTATTTCAGTTTCAATCGAATCTTCCCAATTTATTTTTGAATTCGCTTCAACTCTTACGCAGTATGATCCGAGGAAACGGACTGGTCTCTGCTTATTCAACTAATTGGTATCCTAAATTACACAATCTCATGGTGGATTCAAGCGTGTATTTTCATGCACAATCGTATGGAAACTGTAGTTGTGCTACATCATCCACATGTACTCAGCCATCAATTCCTTTTATACCCGGTTACCTTGTCGGGTGCATACCACTTGAATCAGTTCTGCAAAGTACACTGGAATGTTTTTATGAACAGTCATGTCTCGATCTTGTAGACATCTCTTTAAATATGTCTTCATCTTCTCTTATCAGCCCATTGAACAAGAGTGCAACTCATTTTGCCATAGATCAAACCATTAATTCAATTGTGCAAGAAATGTTTATTGAATCGTGGTCGTTCAATATTTCATACAATAATTTCTTCGAACAGTGTCAATCTCTGTCTTGTTATGTGACAGTCGTTGAACAAAATGATATACTGATCGTCATTACTACGATACTAGGTCTTTATGGAGGTTTGACAACATTTTTTAAGCTCGTTGTACCATTATGCATATCGTTTGTTGAAAAACTCATCAGAAAATTCAAACGACAAACGCAACCTACAGTGCATCCAACAGACGTGTTACATTCGTAAAGCGTCCATAACTTATCAGTGACAAGTAGAAAACTTTTTGGAGAGCGAGCTAGAAATATTGACAAATATAACATAAACAACACTGCACATATATCAAAAGCTTACTGTGAAATTGTTTCTGCTTCTTCTTCTACTTCTTCGTTGTCGTTTGCTTTTATTTTATCAAATCACATCATAGAGTGTTTTGCACTAGAGATGTGTCGAGTCGTATTGTTTCAATCTTGAATTTAAAAACTTTCTTTTCAATGGTCGCATTCTCATTGCCCATAAGATCTGGTTTGATTCGAGACCGGCTTCCAGGACATTTTTAGCAGTGATTCCGATTCCGATCTTTATCTAGCAGGGCTGTCGATGTGGGAGGGGATGGGGTGAGCTAGCCCCCCCCCCCACTTTTCCGACGTGTCTGCGAAATTTTTTATATTTTCTATCTGCGAAAATTTTTTGTGTCTACGTAGCTTTCAGTCTAGGAAGGGTATACAGAGCTTTGCCTTCCAAATTTTCCGGTGTGTCTGCGAAAAATGATTAGCCCTCACCACTCTTGAAAATAATCGAAAGCCCTGCTCTCTAGAGAGCATTATTTCACAATTTTCTTCTCATCAATTGATTATAGAACTTTTAAATACTCGTTTTTCTGATTGATGAATAATGTTGGTTGTTTTACTGCACTACAATCCCGTTAAAACCTATGAGCTGCTCTCTTTTTTAAACATTATGCGATAAGTTAAAGTTTAGCGAAAGTGTCCCAAATATATAGTATAAAACAATTTCTTTTATGCGTAGAAGTAACAGTCACATCGTATTCAACATTTTAATCCTGAAGGGATTATGCTAAAAGTTGTTTGAGATGGGACTAATGTAAATATGATTGTATGCATGGTTATTTGTTTATCCAATAGTTGAGAAAGTATGGAATGCTCAGAAAACCGAAGCTGATGCACTGGAGCATTAGGGTTATATATAGAGCCCTGCATCAGACTCCGACAGAATCGGAATTGGAAGTTGGTTTGAGGATTAAAAAAAATTCGCAGGCAGAGTCGGAGTCGAATTCGGAAGTTTAACTTCGAAAACGAAAAAATCGAATTTTATATCCTTGACATGCAAGGATATGAGCTCAAATTACATGAAAAGTCCTAGCTTTTCTGTTCTCTATGGAAGCCTCGACAGTTAAAGGTACTATTCAAGAGATTTGCTTTCCTGAACAGGATGAACAGAGATGCATAAGACGATTTTAATATCTCTAATTACCAAAAACGATGCTTTAGGAGTCATCCGGTGTTGAAATCGGGATCCGACCGAAAATATTGACGGAGTCAAAGTTGAGAAAGAAAAAATTGCAGGAATCGGAATTTAGAGTCAAAATTGTTCACTTCGCAGAACGCTAGCTGCCGCTATAAGAAAAATTCAAAATTTTTACTTGATGTAAGTTGCCGTTCGACTTTTGAAACTAGCGTATGATTGTCTGTCTTGATTTCTTTCAACATTGAGTCAAGCGAGGTTTATATAGAGCCGGCGGGTTCCTTGCTATTCTACCCTAGTTTTTTTACAATGTAGCATTCTGTTTTATTGTCTTACCATTTGGTATTCATTCAACACTTGTAGATATATGATTCTATACGGTTATTTTCTTCTGCTACATTAATCAAACAGAGTGGAAGAAAGAGAAACATTTATCTTGAGGGTGGGGTGGGTTTCAATAATAATTTACCACGACCAGTTTCGACTGAATTTCACAGTCTCATCAGGTGGCTTAAAGATATCTACATATATATGAACAAAAATCAACTCAAATCAAATCAAAGTTAAAGTAACCTTCAATCTGAATATAAATCAGTATTTTTCATAAAAACTATTGTCAGATTGGATGGATACAATAAATGAACTACCACAATCCGGATTTCGATCTCTTTTAAGAAGATCATTCATCAGGTGTTCTCAGATAAAGTGGTAAATTACAGATGGGTAACTGTATTTGGAAATGTTTCATGAATAAAGTTGTTGATTTGGTATATTTCTAAAAGAGATACTATATGTATAAAAGAAGTAATACTAACTTGTTGATATTCCTGATAATGGTATATGATATAAAAGTGTAAATGAATGCAGTAGAAGAAATTACATGCCTTATATAGAGTTTAGTGGTGAAAATAAAATAAAAATTTGGAATGCAGTAGGCGTGACTATTTTCATATGGTATTCGTTCATATTTCATTCGATATTCTTATTTTTGTTAGCATGTAAATGTCCGTAAGACGTGCTGCAATGCAATATGGATCGAAGGAAAGGTATTCAAAGGGACTTTTCTCACAGTTATTTCTATTTTCTAGAAATGTCCGATAAACGTGCTGTAATGTTATGTACGTAGAAAGAAAGCTATGCAATGGAATTTTTCCCACGGTCATTTCTAATTTATGAGAATGTCTGCAAGATGTGCTGTTATTTTATATGCGTACAAAAAAAGGTATATGTATATCAGAATAGCTATTTTTTTTATTATACCTATCTTATTTCTATCTATTTCAATGAAGGTAAAATGAAATGTATAAAAATACATATTCAAAAATAATATTAATGGGTAAATCCATGGAGACCCAACCACCATTTTGGAAAAGCTTTTTTTTTTCAATTTTTTTTTCAATCAGACGACTGCCCCGCTTTAGAAAACATTATTGATGAGCAAAAAAACCAGTATCTTCTATCAAGTTATTGGACTATACGGCCATTTCTCGGTACATATCAAAATATATAATGAAATCACGATACTCCAATTCAATTGACCTATGAGCAATGCCAAAACCATACCATAGCCAACTTTTGATGCTGAATCTGATGGACGCGTCAGAAAAAAGTATTGAAAAAGAAGAAAAACATCATTTATAGGAGAATCGTGAGTTTTGGGGTGTATTTTGAAAAACGGTATATATATAGAGTGTGTTTTCAACGCATGTGACAAAGGATTGATAATCTTTTCGAGTGCTTTATTGGTTTGAAGGTTTCAATCCTCTTAATACGTACACAAGATCAGTCTATAGCAAATGACGTTTCGCAGGACTGTTCTCATTTGTGAGATGAACCTGAATAGCGCTATGATGCTAGTCTTCGATTGTTTAAATGAGTCAAATATGATCATCAGATGACTACAATCGTCGATCATAGCTATGAATGCAGACGTCGATACTCTATTCATTTAAATGAAGCAAGACATTATAATAACAAATAGCAAGTTCGTCATATGAGGACATCTTAGGTATGGAGGTCTATATACGAAAAAATTAAGTTTGAGCCAATACAAATGAGATGAGTCATTGATATCGTATAAGACAAACTGTTCAACAAAATTATTTCACTATTATCTTTTGCACGGAAACAATGCCAAGAGAAAAATGTTGTCAACACCCAACAAGACATGCCATGTCTATATCAAAACCAAAAGGATTAAGGGCAGTTCCATCCAAATTATCAATATTTTTAACGAGTCGATATGACATTCCTGACGCTCGTATTCGTTGGCTCTGTCCTAGATATCATACATTAGAACTAACGGATATGAATAATCAAATGATGGAAATCGACATTTATCGAAGTACTAATGACGATGAGTCTACAACAGAAGACACCGCTTCTGATGAAGACGATAATGATTTTGAAGATAATAATGATTACATGAACGAAGGAATCGAAGGTGAGCGAGAAGATGGTGAGGAAGAGATCGATTTCGAATCAATGGATGAAGAACCAGGTGATGTTTCTTTTGATCTCGAATATCGTCAAAATGAAGCAATGGAAAAACTGTTCTCTGTCTTTCGCTTATTCAACATAGGTCCGATTCATGACAAGTAAATTATTGACATAATTTCTCGACTTTCTATCAGTGTTTTTATTTTTAGGACAGCGATTCGTCCCATTCGTGCTAAAGTCGATGAAGTGTATAGATATCTTCATGGACTGTGTGATGTCTTAAAGGGAGAAGTTCAGGGTACACACAATTCCAATCCACATGAACTGTTGATAAGTGAATCGAACGAGCTTTTGGATGGTTTGAAGAAGTTATTCGATGAAAGTGATGATATTGAACGAGTTCGTTTGATGACAATTGCAGCAAAAAAATTGGGTCGAAAGAAAATCGAAAGATGGTGAGTTTATCCTCTGCATCAGGGTTGCCAGATCTTCCGGATTTTGTAAGTTTTTCCGGATTTTTCCGGGTTTTCGATTTTTTTCCGAATTTTTGGATATCTTTTCGTTCAAATATATTTCGCTTATTTCTTAACATTCAAAACAAGTCATTATCAATTGGGCAGAGGCTTAACCCTCATACTACCACCTAAGATCTTTTCGGACCCCAGACCACTTCCATTGTACTTAATTCTCACAGCATAATGGATAAAAACCTCCGCTTTTAGATATGCGCTGATAGATGTCAGTCTCACTCATTGATGATATTTGTTTGTGCTTTTTGAGTATCGTTAATACAATAAAATATATCGAAATACGTATCAACGTGTTTTTATCGATTGGGGTCGCAATAGACCCCAGAGATTAGAGTTGATTATACATAAATTATTGATGTGATATTATTAGTAGTGAATCCTTAATAGACTTATTTACTTGTAGAAAATATTTTAGGCAATTATCACTTATATTATGAGTGTGTAATAATACATTGAAATTGAATTTGATATCATTTCGATCGATTTTTTTGAAACAGTTTGTGTCATCCTAAAATGTGTAGTAATATGGACCACGAAAAATCCTCTGTGGAATCATGACAAGCTGTTTCGTCGACGATTATTTCTCCAACAACTAGGTCGAAGTCTTGCTGATGCTCATCTGAATCAACGTTGCCAGAATCTGAGAGCAGTTCAGCAAAGTGTTCGATTAGCTGTGCAGAATCTCGGACTTTCAGTGACCTACCCGACGACTGCCAGATCGAAAGCAGGTGGAAGATGACATTGTCAACTCTGTTCAAGGTCATATGATAAAAAAGTCGCTACACAATGCTCAACGTGTTACTTTTCTTGTTGTTCGAATCATCGTAAAATAATTTGTGATATGTGCTTAGAGTCTTTTAGTGAAGATAAGAAAGAACAAGTGATAAAGAGTAAAAACTGCTAGAAAATGGTATGATAAGATCTTTTTCTTTCGATTTAGTCTATAATGCTCCTCCATATTGAAGCATCATACTTACTCAACAGCGTGATAGAAATATTACTCTCTCTTTCTAATTCAAAATTGAGGTGGGGTCCGTAACGACCCCAATCAAGAAAACGTTTAGCGTTGGCAGGTGGTAGTATGAGGGTTAACAGTACAATGTATAACTGGCAATTTCTTATTTGTTCAGTTAATTATGTTTTGATGTGTATTTTTTTCTATTATTGAAATTGAAATATATTTTCTACAGATAAAGAATAACTTTATTGATAATCTGAAAGACAAAAACATAATTTAACTAGTCAAAGATGACCTTCGAAAATCTTTCCGGATTTCAAGAAAAAATTCCGGGATTTTCCGGATTTTGAAATTTTAATTCCGGATTTTTGAGTTTCGCATCTGGCAACCCTGCTCTGCATTCTCTATCATTTGATCACCTGCAACTTGGATTTTTCTCCCATTAGGTTTAGTTCAAGGCAGAATCAAGCTTGTCGGTCACTGGTTCTAAAAAAAACCATGGAATTTTAGCGTATCCACAGTGTTTGCGAGGAAATTTGCCTTTATCCAATGCAACATTCGACGCTGTGGTTAAATTTTACTGCGAAGACGGGATGAGTCGAATGTCACGTAACACCAAAGACACGATTTTAATCAATAAGCAACCGGTGCCAGTTCGATTCATGGAAATGACCGTCTTAGATGCTTATCGACTATTTAACGAGCAACACCCTAGAGCAATAGCACGTTGGACCTTCTACTCTCTTCGACCTCGTGAAGTAAAGATAGCGTCACCACACGAAACATGCATGTGCATCATTCACGATAACATGGATCTGTTATTGAAGGTTTGTGTCTATTGTGATCATATTGATCTACTTTTAATGTTTGATTCACAGTAGGCTTGGAACAATCACCGTCAGAAATGTATCAAGAGACGCTCTTCAGGAAATGATACAAACTTAAATCTAAAAGATCTTATCTCCCGAATGCCTTGCACAGCTGAGAAGGAAGATTGCTTTAATGGCACATGTAAAAATTGCCCAGAAGAAACAATCACCAACACACTCATCGGCAGCAGTATCATAGATATGGACGATGAATGTTTCGTGGACATTGTGGAAGAAGGTGAAAAACAAATTTGATCTTCAACAAATTGTTGGTTCAGTTGATTCTCTTCTCACTACGATCGAAGACAACTAGTCAACATTTCTTCTGCACACATATTGTAATAGACAACGGCGTGATTACATAAAAGAGCTGCGCAAACAATCGACGGATAAAACCTTCATCATCGCCCAAATTGATTTTTCGATGAATTATATCCTTATTCGCCAGCGTGAAGTGCAACAGGGATTCTTCAGTCAACATCAAGTTACCCTGTTTACTATTCATCTCACTATTGGATCAGAACATCGCAACTTAGCGATAATTAGTGATCATATGGAACATACGATAGCTTTTGTCTGTTGTGCACAGAAAATTCTCGTCCGATTTATAAAGAAGAATTTTCCTTACATAAAGAAAATCAATTACATAAGGTAAATCTTATCTATATCACACAAAAGCTTACATGAATGTTTACACATATACTGGTTTCTTTTAGTGATGGTGCAAGTTCTCATTTTAAAAAACATGCAAATATTTTAAACCTAGTTCGTCACAAAACTGATTTTGATCTCGATGCATGTTGGACATTTACTGCTACGGGGCATGAAAAAGGTGCTGGTGATGGAATTGGTGCGGTCTTAAAGTCCATTACCAGACGTGCTGCACTCTCAAAGAATATCCTATTATCAAATGCACCAGACTTTTATGAATTTTCTTTGAAGAATCAACTTGACACCCCTAACAGATCAAATAAACAAGAGCCTGGTATACACGTCCTTTTCTTCGATTCGAAAGAAGTTCAATTTGTCAAAGACAATGTTATGAAAGGCAGAAGCGAACAACTTCGCTCTTCACGTAACTAAATCCTTTTGTAATCTAATATCCATTTCAAAATAGAATGCAGTCACTTGCAAATTGAATAACTCGGCAACACCGACAGCTAACGAATTCGGGTTTTCACCATTATAAAGAGAAAACTTGGGGCTATTTATCTTTTGAATATTGTAATGGACGAAATCTTTTGGAAAACTGTCATTTTTGCAGATCTTTTTTGCTGGAAAATGAAAATTATCTAGCAAAAAAAGCAAGTATTTTCACTTTTTCGTCTGAAAAAAATATCTGAAAATTTTGAAACATATATGTTCTTGTAGAGCTCAACGAGTTCTACAAGAATATATATGTTTCGAAATTTTAAAATATTTTTTTCAGACGAAAAAGTCAAAAAATTCTTTTTTTAGTTTTATTGAATGATTATATAGTTTTCATGTATTTTTAGGAAAGGTCTGCAAAAATGACAGTTTTCCAAAAGATTTCGTCCATTACAATATTCAAAAGATAAATAGCCCCAAGTTTTCTCTTTATTATGGTGAAAACCCGAATTCGTTAGCTGTCAGTGTTGCCGAGTTATTCAATTTGCAACTGACTGCATTCTATTTTGAAATGGATATTAGTATCTATCATCTCTATTTAGGTTTGATACCTAGCATTCGAACTAAGCACGAGTTTCAGCCTATCAATAACAACACAGTTCAATGCCGGATCACTTCTCGATCAAATCACCACCTTTTCGTTCGAGGAAAATATTTTCTGATGTTATTCGTTTTTTGAATCGGTTTTTTCGAAAAAAACCCACTGGATATTTCCAGCGTTGCCAGAATTATTAAGATTTTCTCACTTAGAATAGAAAAATAGTTGGAGAAATTGTCAATCCTTTGTCACATGTGTTGAAAACACACTCTATATATATACCGTTTTTCAAAATACACCCCAAAACTCACGATTCTCCTATAAATGATGTTTTTTTTCTTTTTCAATACCTTTTTCTGACGCGTCCATCAGATTCAGCATCAAAAGTTGGCTATGGTATGATACTGGTTGACTAATTTAATTGGCATAGAAAATTAGACGTTGATTTTCAGTTGAGCTGAAATTAACTTACACGTGCCATCCCGGTTCTCGTTCACATGCACTGTCATTGTGTACTACTGAGTGTAGTTTGCTTTTCTGCTTATTTCCATCAACAAAGATGCCAATAAAAACTGTGCATATTTTGTTCTACTGAGCGACAATCTCAATCAATACGTGACGAAAGGTTACTCGCGTAGGCATCTATAAAACCATGGTTATGATATAATCCAGCTTCGAATATGCTTCGTCACTGAGTATGTCAGACATTTTTAGCAGTGATCGAATTTCAGAGAAGCACCATCTTGCGTATCTCACCCTGGATATGGGTGCCACGTAAATTGAAGTCTCATATACGTACCTTATTTCAAGCTTACGGGCTTTTTGCTACACTTATGGTAAATTAAACATTTTCTGGAGTTTCAAGTCCTCTCAATTAGTGTCGGCCAGCGACCAGGTCATGTTAAGAACTTGTTTTCGATGCTTTTGAGAGTCTATACGTATAAAAAGTGAAAAAGAACGAAAAGAAGGATTTTAGAAGAAAAGAAGGACGAAGAAGGACATTATGAAAAAAGAAGGAAAAAAGAAGGAGCTCTGCGAGGCCTGTACGGTATTCTTTAGGTTTCATCAAATGCAATCTCATTAGAACTACTCAATATAATGAATATTCTAATTTCGAACTTCTTACATCATCATCTAGAGCAGATATTTCAAAGTTAAAAGAAAGTTCATTTTGATGAATTAATTAATTACGAAATGAACTTAATTATTTGTTAATCTGTTTGAAATTCTACAGGGTTGCCAAAAATGTTTTTCCCGGGGGGTAACACTGTAATTTCAAACAGCATACATCACTAATTTTATACCAAATCAAAGCGCGGCGAAAATGGGATTTTTTGATAGTAATTTGTAAGAGTTATCAAAACTTTTTGATGTCGAAAATAAGAAACTTTATGCTTTTTTGGCATAAAAAAACTAAGGCCTCAGTGATTCAACAATGAATTTCAGTATTTTCTTTTGATATTTTTATATGGTTGGATAGAGATCGTCGAGCTCTACAAAGCTATATATATTAAAAACTTTTAAAACCAATTTTCTAAGATAAAAAAATTATAAAACCACTTTGAAAATGCCAAAACTCTTAAAAAACTCATTTTTTTCATTTGAGAGAGAAATACTGGATTTTTTAATAAATATAGCTTTTTTCATAATTTTCACCAACAGAGATGTTTCGAAATGTAATCACCGGACGCAGCGTGAAAAACTACGTCTAGTGATTACATTTCGAAATATCTCTGTTGGTGAAAATTATGAAAAAAGCTATATTTATTAAAAAATCCAGTATTTCTCTCTCAAATGAAAAAAATGAGTTTTTTATGTCCAAAAAGCGTAAAGTTTCTTATTTTCGACATCAAAAAGTTTTGATAACTCTTACAAATTACTATCAAAAAATCCCATTTTCGCCGCGCTTTAATTTGGTATAAAATTAGTGATGTATGCTGTTTGAAATTACAGTGTTACCCCCCGGGAAAAACATTTTTGGCAACCCTGTACAATAAAAATTTTTTGTATAATTCAAATTCGAAAAATTAAATAATGATATAGTTTGAAATAGATTAATAGATAATATAGAGTGGAAATAAAATTGAAGCAACTAAGATATTATCAAACCGATATTTCAATGAATTTTAAAGTATAGAAACATTATATCTAACGAAAAGAACTCTATAAAATTGTATGTTTGTACTAATTATTATGATTTGGAATTTTAAATAGTTAAAACGTCTGTTGAAAGTTATAAAATGTTCGATTTTTTTATTGTTTTTATTTGTGTTGTACAATATGGACTATTTATCTGATTGGTTATCATATATAAGTCTTATTTTCTACAAAATAGAAAGCACTGAGGTACCGATCATATTGGATTGAAAGAAGTATTCGTTTTGCAGTAGAACCAAAAGCAAAATATTATAACGATGTGTCACTCCTCTTTTGTTTTGCTATAAGAAAAAGAAAAAGAAAAAGAAGAGCTTATATCGTCTTTTTTTATAAATATAGGTAATAAAGAAAAAGAAAAAACGAACGCAGGTAGTATTATATTTCTAGACTAATGCCAAAATTGAAGAAAAGACCTTGAAATATACTTATTAGAATAATGAATTTTGAAGATAATTTTCAATTGGAAATAGAACAAACATTTTCAATACGAGTCGAAGAACCAAATTTCACTAAAAAAAGTGGCATTTATTCATGTCTTCGACGTTTTTTCATTCTTGATGACACACCAAATTAAAAATTTGCATTTAATCTATTTGATTTTTTAAAATTTTTTGTACCATGTATGCGACCAGCACTTGATAATATTCGATTTCGTAATGTTAGTTGTATTCGATTGATGATAAAAACAACATGTTCGTATGATGATGCACTTAAAATGAAATGTTTCTCTTTCATGTATCCACATCAATTGTAGCGAATGGTGACTGCTAATCTTCTTCATATGAGTTGGTTTCATTTGGGATCTAATCTCTCAAAACAACTCTTATATGGTATTTTATTAGAACGCAAATATGGTTCAGTTCATATAGCTATCATTTACTGGCTTTCCAAATTGGGTGCTAGTTTAGCTTTTGCAATGAAAAATAAAGAAGAATGTAAGTAAATGTGAACATTTGAAATTAAAAATATTTGATTTTGCTTCAGTAGTTGACTGATGAAGTCTGGGATTTGTTTTTTTTCTTTAGCTACCTTTGGGGCTTCTGGTTCTCTGTATGGCCTAATGCTTTTTTCACTATGGATCGTCTTCTTGCAATGCAAGTCAACAGAGCTCGTCGTCTTTTCATACTCATGCAAATAGTTTTGCTGGTGTTATTTCCTGTGATCATTAGTGGAATTCTTATAATTATTTTCAAACTCAATGTAGCACATTCAGCTCATTTTGGTGGTGCCTTCGTGGGTTTTTTCTTTGGTTTTCTGTTACCATGGAATAATGAACATCAAATCTATCAAATAACATGTCGATTAATAGGATTTGTTTTTCTCTTCCTTTTCTTTATCATAACTTTCACAATTTTTTTTGTAAGAGATACTCCAATTGATTACTTCATTTAACCTGTTAAAATATGTAAATTCTTTCGGCGGATAGCTTGACCAATCATTGTTGAATCAATAAGCAATGATGGATTTCTCATAGAAGATAGACTGAAAGTTGCTTACCCTCTTCAGTTCAGTATATAATAGCAATTGTGTTATAAGTACAAGTAATATATGACTGCTCAGTTAGAGTGAAAATAGTTATAATTCTTCGTTCTTATCTTTAGTTTGCACACACTGTTTCTTCATTCTACATAAGTAAAGTGTCTCATAAGTTTTGGTTCTATTTTTTTTCTGTCTTTGTCATCCTCAATAGTAGGGAGCTGTTGATCATATATATATATATATGTACAGAGTAATATCTAAGAATCTTAAGCGCGAAGCATCAGCTGTATGCCGATCAATTACGATGAAAGACCATAACGATTTAAAGTGACTACTGAGATAGCAATCATGAACAAGATTTTACGATGTTTTATGCAAGATTGATATGCGTTCGCATTTTCAAGAATAGGAGCGCGGTATCTCTAACTTGATCATAGACGTATTCTTTCGGATCGAATAACTCACTTCTTGATTGTCTGTTTTTCACGTTAGCGAGTACAAAATAAACAAGAATAATATAATTAATAATGAAGTTCTTTCTTTTTACTCTTTTCTCTCGTACCGTCGTTAACGTATATACTTTCAAAAATAATCTCGGTGTATGAAAATGCCTTTTCTCCAAGATTGGTATGCAGCCGCGATAAATTAGTAAATATTTTGTTACTCTGTGTGCACATTCTTGTATGAAAAGAACATTATTGGCAATTATAAATCGATCGCTTTACGATTCTCCTCAGTATGAGATTGGCCTGGTATGAGAAAAAAGTATGTATTAGGAGACATAATTGTTCTTTTCTTGCGCAGCATGGCGAAATAAATATCCCTATTGCACATCAGAGAGTAATCATTAGTGTTTGCTACATTTGAAAAAAAAGAAGTAAAATGGATTCTCAAGGTGGCCACCAGCATCACGGTTCTAAGTACGATGACCATCAACAGAAGCCTCTACCCAGTGGTCCTCACGGGCAAAGTGGATATCATCCACCAGGACCATCGAATTACGAAGGAAAAGAACAATAGTTACCCCATGCACCTCCGCCGCAAGGTCCTGTCTGTCCTAAATAAGCGTCAATTTCAACTCATAAACTACACAGAGCTTTGTTTCGCTTTTTTTCTGCCATTTGTATTGTATTTTCAAGTCTCTTTCTTTCTACCTTGACTATATTTCGATTATTCATAAAACTAAGTCTTAGTTACATTTGTTTTTTTGCTTCTGCGTTTATTGTAAGTGTTACACTCTTGAGTGCTTACATACAGAGGGAGAAAAAAAGGGAAGAAATATTTTATCGGTTGGATGAAGTAAGGTGCAGTTGATTCATTTCGTCATGACTGAAGTTTTCTTCACTAGCTACTTTGTTTATAGAGGCTCATATTGCTCGGTTAGGGTGTTTAATTATTGATTGCTGCTTGCTCCACAAAGTTAATCCATTCAACCAAAAGTGAGTCCTGCCTAATTATTAACTTCTTCACTCCTCTCAGCCCAAAGTAGTATCATAGTGAATCATTCTCCTCTGCATAGAACTTCAATGCCTTTTTCTTCAGTTAGTGTAGATAAGCCCACCACCGCCGATACATATGGACATCTGTGTACTAGTGTAATTGTTACTCGAAACTTCCTGTCCAACACTTTCCGTTGATTCTTCGGCAGAAATGAATAAGATCGGAAGATCTATGCCAGGTGCAGAAAACATGTCAAAAAGGCACTGTCTTTGCTCCGAATTTTCGAGTGCTGTGACGACTTTAGATAGGCAGTGATCGATTTTTGTACGTTGATCGGCTGTTTTCATTTTATCGTATATTCTGCTATTCGTTTACATACTTCATTTTCATCTCTTTTTGTACATATTCTACCACTGCGCGTACAGATCTCATTATCGGGACACTTATCAGCACACTCAAGCCATCTGCGAAGAGGTGATCCGAATGTACTCCAAGACATTTACTCAGGTCACAGTGGTATATGATAAAGAGTTAGGGACTCAAGCTGCTTTCTTGAGGGAATACAATGCTCATGTTGAATTTTTCGGAGTTCCGCTAACCTATAATGATATACGCCTGACAGTTTCTCAGCCAGGATAATATCATCTGTATGAGACCCGCCGGAATTTCCAAGTCATGCAGTTTTACTAGCAGTCCAGCATGCCAGACCATATCGTAGGCTTTTTTATAGTCTGCATATATGACCAAGATTGGCATATTGGTTGCTAGATTGTTCTTAATTTCCTGCTAAGTGGACAATACTCTAGTAGGCAATAAGCCTCCCGGCCAAAACCATGATTGTTCAGCAGGGATTAACTTATTGTCTTCTGCCCATATTTTTTTTGAAATAATAATTTTTTTTCGAAATATGATCAAAGAAACTTTTACAAAAAAAGGGTTAGTTGTGTAAGATCTACAAAATATGCTTCTTTTGCCCAAATAAATTTCGTATAACACAACATACTTCATGAAAAAGAGACAATTTATTTTAGAAAAAATAAGACGGGTTTTATTAAAACAAATTCAAAATTGAATAGATTGAATATTATTTTCAATCTAAAAAAACATTTTTAATTCCGCAAGAAATTATTTTCATAATTCAGTTCTAATCAGGTCTTAATGAATCATTCATTTATTCTTTGAATAACAGGGTCATCTCTCTTTTTCTATTATAGTAGTGACCGATTCTTTCCACATATATTTATCGTTGATCATATAGTCAATTAAGAGATGTAACAGTTAATAAGTCAATACCATATGATGAGTGAGAGAATATCGATTAATCTTTAAATATTTAGTATTTCTATTAAAAATTTTGAGTCTATTTCCGAAGCAATCAAGTACTACATAGAGTATACTCAAAGTTTGTATTAAGGCTTTTAAAGAATCTTGTCGGATGAGATAGCTTATTGAAAAGGTAGGAAAATAAAGAAGAGCGAAAAGACAACATGTATGAATGATAATATGCACTACTGGTACCAATTGGGCTTTCGCAAAAATAAGTTTCTCTGGAATTTTTTATAAATTATATCAATCGAATAGTGATCCTTTAGTATAAAAAGATAGAGCGAAAGACGCTCTATCTGTTCATAAAAAAAGAAATTTTGTTTTGATCAAACTAGAAGCAATTAAGATGAGGTGGTCACTACTTTTGGTATAACATAAGTAGAACTAAATTTTTATAGATTTGTAAAATGTACAATATAGATAACTTCATTTCAAAAATGCATTCAAGAAAATATTGTAATTAATTCATAAAAAAATATTCCAATTTATTGTAAAAAATATCAAATAAAATAATCAAAATTAATGCAAAAATTTCTGAAAACAAATGATGTAAAAAAACACAATAAAATATTAAAAATAATTGAGCAAAAATTTCGTAAAGAAATAGCCTAAATAATTTTAAAAAGAGATAATCAAATAAAGTATTTGAATTCATTGAAAAAATGTTGAATAAAATATGTCGAGTAAGTTAGAGAAAAATCCTAAAAAATATATTTTAATAAGTCGAAATAATATTGAATGAAATATTGTAAATAACAGTAAGTATTTTAATTAATGTACCAAAAAGACTACAATTTTTTCTTTTGTAATAGTAATGTGCAGCGTTACTAGATCAAATGATATAGATAACCTTTATAATAATTGAAATTTCTATTCTAAATGGGCGTCTTTGTTTAAATTTGTATGCAACGACATCTGATTTCTGTGGCTGAACTGTTTCATCTTTCAGTGAGAATGACCTACGTATAAAAAATATCGCACACGGCGACTTGGAATGACAATAAATCATTGTCAATAATCTAAAAATAAGTGATTGATTGTTTTAAATTTACACTGAAGTTGAAGAGTCAATAGTCTATAGAACATGTATACGCTTTGCCTAAAACGATGCTAGATGATACAGGAAGAAAAATACTAAAATGGCACATGTTCTTTTTTTATTGATCGTATCGAGGAAAATGTCATACAAAATGAATGGTACACTCGAGAAAAAGTAAAAAAAGAAAGAGAAAAAGCAGCGAAGAAAAATAATACGAATACGCAAATGTAAAGAATCGTCAAAACATTACCACTGGCATATCATGTTTACTGTTATTCATCTAGCTACCCAAATTTCTTATTCCGTCGCTGCTTTTTCTCTTTCTTTTCTTCTTCTGTCGTATGTATTATCCATGTTACATGCTATTTTCTTCATAAGATAAATAAAAAAAGTAACGTGTATCTTCTCAACATTTTCTTCTTGTATATCATTTAACATCGTCTCAAATCAAATGTGCACATGTTCTATAAGCTATTTTCATGTCACCACTTTTTTTGACAACTGTGACGCATAGAGGTAAAAAAGGAAGTGTCACAAGCACTCTAACTCATTTTAACTTTTTACAGTGAGAAAGATACTTTATTTATTTTTTCAAAGAATAAAGGTCAGTGCCAGGGTGTATTAAATGACCAATAAAAATATCTAATTGTTAGATGGATGATTATTAATTTATTAATTTGTTATTTATTTATTTAAAAAATGCTCGGATTGATTGGGCGTAATCTCTTACAAATGCGATTTTTTTTAATCGCAATTTCGAGTAACTACATCGTAGTTTGACCACAAATGAACACATGAGTTTATTATTCACTTACACTGTAAATGTAGATCAACGAATCTTTTGTTTTCAGATTTTTGACAGTGATCTATTGTTCTGACATGAGTGCATCATTTGATTTTCGATCTGTCCTACTCAAAATACAAGATCTTCTATCAGATCAAGATCGACAACGACTACATTTTCTTCTTGGTGAAGATGTTCCAAGACCGTTACGTGATGATTCTTCACTGACTGGAACACTTCGTGTATTTGAATCACTTTTTGATAAAGCAATTATTAGTCATCAAGATTGTGATTATCTCATTGAAGCATTCAACAAAATACAATGTCATGATGCGGCGAAACGTCTTAAAGGTTAGTTTCGTTTTAAGTATTCAGTTTTTTTGAAATATATGGATCTTTTCATATCTTTCAGAATACCAAAGAAATCGAGAAAAAAACAGCCAACGAAATTTCTCACTTCAGGACATTCTTTCACAAGATAATGAAGATGACAAATTTTCTTCAACTAGTTTATCAGAATAGGAGAAATTACTTTCTATACAACTAGATTTTTTTTAGAACTTTTACCTGACAAATTTGAATCGATACCGGTGCTAGATCTCTCGACTTCACTTGCAAAAGTTCCTCCTCATCAAATCAAACAAATGAATTCATCACCAACTAAGCATAATAGACGGCACGAGGATAATGATAGATCTTCTTGGATGAATCGAATATTCAAACGATCTTTGCAGAACCGCAAATATATTTTAACGATTATCACTGTTCTGGTGGTGTTGGTTATCCTACTAGCCGTTTTATTGTCGAGAAAATTTCTTCAATCCAAGATGAAAGAGAATTCAGGTAAATTATTAGATATTCCAACGATTTGTTCTGCAATTGCCTCACTTATTCTGTTCTACTAATTAAAGTATCCAAAAACATAAAATGTTAGAGACTAGTTTTTATTAGAGACCGCATGAAATCAAATACTCATCGCTCTCATTTTCGTTGACTATCATTACATTCTTCTTCTAATCCTATCGTTAACTTTTGTCTCTAAAAGGTTCATATATTCTATTGTTTTTCAAGTTATGCATAACTTTGTTTTTTCAGCATTTTTTTCTTGCATGAAAAGAAAAAACGCTTACATGCCTGGTATCATTTTGTTGCAATCTCGCGAATTTCGCATTTCACCAAAGTTCACTATGATATTGAGCTAATATTTATTTAACACTTGAATACAATTGTGTTTGAAATTCAAACGTAGTAGGATATATGAAACATGAGAATTTATAGAAATTTTGAACAGAAATCATCAAGTCGAGCTTCTCTTTTCGTTCCAGAAGATAGTATTAGAAACCACTATCATCTTTATCGAGATATCCACTCTTGCTTCTAATGTTTCAACTTCATATATGAATCATACTGTTGGATAATCTACTGAAGAGGGAACTAGCCGAGGTGTCAAAAAGCTCTTTGATCAGGGATATGTTGGTTAGATAGGGCATAGCTAGGAGTGATATATCCTAAGTTACTACGGACGCAAGTTGAAAACTAGCTGCGATATCGAATTTTTACTAGAATTTGCCTATGAGACCCGTTTTGTCCTTAAAACCAAAGTTTTGAGTTTTGTCGTAAGACTTTACTCATATCAAGACCTCAGCCAGAGTAGTTCATTCACAAAGTTTCAGAATTTTTGGACTAAGCATTTTCGAGATATGAGTCTGATAACATAAACATAGTTTTTTACGAATATTGTTGTATACATGGATATTTTGAAAACATTATATCTCGAAAATGCTTAGTCCAAAAATTCTGAAACTTTGTGAATGAACTACTCTGGTTGAGGCCTCGATATGGGCAAAGTCTTACGGCAAAACTCAAAACTTTGGTTTTAAGGAGAAAACGGGTCCCATAGGCAAATTCTAGTAAAAAGTCGATATCGCAGCTAGTTCTCAACTTGCACCCGTACTAACTTAGGGTATATCACTCTTAGCTATATTTCAGATGAACATGCAAATAATTTCAGTGCTATCATAAGTTGACAGCTATTTCATAATCTCCCCGAGATGGCTCCCTTTCTTTACAATCGGGATGCTTTTCTTCTACAAGTTTGTTAAACAAATGTACTACACTAATAAAGTTGGGCATTGTTAGCGAATCCTGAAAATTTCTTTCTATACTGTGGCTCCATGATATATATGTACAGGGTGTTTCATAAGTTTTGAGGCACGACAAAATTCGTTTGTATTGATACATAGAACAATGTCTAATCATTATGTTTCTATATCAGTTTGGGTACTCGTGAGGGCCTTTCAAATGATACATAATTGAATAACATCTTGCCTTACAAGAATAAAAATATAAATATACGAATGTGTTGATAAAATTTTTTGAAATCAACAAAATAGGATGCATATAGTCTACAGTGGTAGTCTCCATCTTGACCGTCTTTGCGGCGTGAAAAAGTACTGGAAAGTCGGATTAAATCCTACTTAAGTTTTGAAAAACTGAACATTTTCTGCAATTTTCCATTCCCTAGCTCAGGTGCACTGATCCTATTTGACCTTATCCCAGACGTAAGAGTATACCGTGCAAAGTTTGAACGCACTGGCTCTTATTGGAACGAAACGCATAAAGAACGGACAGATACGCATTCCTCTTCATATATTAGATCTAATGACAACTAATATAATACAGAATTCCAATTTAGTCTAGAGATAAATTGGTTTGCTATAGACGTTATTTGCGATGATATTTTGCATAATTTTAGTCTAAAAATGTGTCAAATCCAAGCCTCTTGATCGATCTCGATTGTCTCAACTGAAGTATCGATGTTAACTAATCTCGGTCTCCATTAAGGCGAGTTAGACTTAGTCTGGATGTTGATTACTCTAGTATAGAGGTATAACTGTTAGAATACTGCCGACAGATAATCTCTACAATGTTATACGAGTTATTCCTAGAGAACCTTTGAAAAGTTATACAAGTTACTCCAAGATAGCTTATTAATATTAGATCAATTAGGTTCTGTCAAAGATTGTTTTACTAATTAATCATATTGGGACTATTATCGAACCATTATATCTTTGTATGAGAGTGATTAAAATCGAGACTGAGTGTAACTTGCTCTGATTGAGGTCACTAGTAACTAAGAGTGAGAAGTTCAGTTTGGTCTTAGATTCGATATATTCATATTTCAATCTGGGATCGAGTGAATTACCAAATGATGAACGTTACTTATCCGTTCTAGGACTACAATTTTTTGGACACTCAAATATCAAATGGCTTGTTTTCAGAAGATGTTTCATGTATTGAATGGACGTAAAATTCTTTGACCAAAAACGTCTTTTCTCTTTTTCTCCGGATGCAATATTTTAGCTTCGATTCCATATCATTAAAAACATCTGAAATCATTCTTCTATAGAAACTGGTCAAAGTCGTTTTTCAAGCAAAATTTGGATTAATAAAAATATCTGAAACAGAATCTACGCCATTTTTTTAAGCTCGAATACACTTTTCTTTAGAAGAATAGAAGCTTAGCATATTTTGAATAAATAAAATACAATTGTTTGAAAGAAAAGGTTAAAATCGACTTGCATTTATAACAAGGTACAAAACTAATTTATTTTTCAAACTAAAAATCAAAGCGTCTTCTACTAATCAGATGAGAAGCATGTTATTTAAATCAGATTGTTTTGGTCGTTTATTTACATGAGTCGTGTGGATCGTTACAAAAATCAGGACTATCTTTATGTGCATTATAAATAAACGATTCTATCGTATTTTATATTTTAATTCTGCAAGCAATCCTTTGAAAACTTTTCTAATGAACTTTTCAGAACTGATACAAAAGATGTTCGAAACTAGTCATATAACGTAAATATTTTGAATATGAAATCACTTTAGCTTCAATTTTTTTGTAGAATCTAATAAAACAAGTACCACACAAGCGCTTACGCAGACATTGGTAGAATCATCACCTGCAACTGGTAAGTTTCATTCTCAATCATAGAATATGAATTAAATTAAATATAAAATTGATCTATGAGAATTATAATCTATTTCAGTCAGTAGATGGTTATGGCGAAGAGATTAAGTAAAAAAAAGAAGGAGTTTTGATTTTTCTTATCTTAAAAATTACATAGAAAATATGGTAGACAGTAGTTAAAAAAATCCCTATTTCCAACAGACATAGAAACAAAGAATAAATTACTGTCTTGTAGATCTTAAATCAATTAGAAAAAGTTCAAGTTAAATATACGATAGTTATTCTCATCCTCGTGTTCTTTCCATAGGAAAAAATGTCACTAATTCTGAAAGAGTATTTTTACACATAGCAACTAATCGATTGGTTGGCAGAATCAACAAGTATTGAAAATTGTTTTTGATATTGAAAATAAGGTTGGTACTCTTTTTTCTTGCTCTCATTTTTAATAACGTACGCGAGCATGTGGACACATATTCATATATTCTACAGAGAGCCGAAAAAATTTCTCGAACAATTCTGAAGGATATCATGTAAAACATATGACAAACGTCTTAAATAAACATCTTTGTCGTTTCATTCTATTCGGCTGAATGATATATACCCTCTTTTGAGGAGAATTTTCAAATCTCTTCTTAAATAAATAGACGTATCTTTACAATTGTTCGTCTAATATTGATATATATTGATGTTTAGTCACAACAACTATCGCTCCTCCTCGTACCGGTAAGTAGACATGCTTAATAACTATAACAAGGATAGATATTTTTCGAGAATGAAATCATTTTATTGTTCTCTAGAGTTCAGCGAGGGTAAAACCTGTGGATGCGATCAATGGTGTCGTGAAAATGGTAGACGATTTGGAGTATGCGGAGACGGACATACATGCATTTGTACGATGAAAGAAGTAACAAAAGAAGATATTGGTAAGCATAAACGACGTCTCCAGACGTAGAAATAAATCAAATCATTCATTAATATTAGGTGACCATTGTACATGTGATGAATGGTGTCGAAATCGTCGTAATTATATTGGTGGTATTTGTGGTGATGGATACACTTGTATTTGTCAATCACCAAACACATCTTATATAGGTTAATCTTGTTAGCTTCAAAAATTATATGATCATTCTACTCGGTTTTATTTTAGAATTTCCAGAAGTAGATATACGACTTGGAGATATGTTGGAATATGATTGTGCTGATATTGGTAAGGCACGTGCTTTTGCATCGGTGTTGATTGATGGACCGATGAAAGCTGGAGTGTATCGAGATGATAAGAAGAGATTTTTGTTAAAAAACTTGTCAAAATCATACATCGAAAAACTTTCACCATGTTCTGCTTGTACTTTGTTCCATTATAGATATCCTGAACGAATTATAGTCGAAGGTGCGGGTATAGATCAATCCCAAGGTGATATCGCTCACTATGATTGTCCGAATATTGCCGTGGCAAGAGTTTTCGCTTATTCATTAATCGACAGTCCGATAAAAGGTGCGAATTATCGTAATGACTTCAAACGTTTTTGGCTCAAAAATTTGTCGAGTCCAAACATTGGCAAACCAGTTTTGGATCCTCCATCCACTATGTTTTATTTTCAGTAGAACTTCATTTCGACTATGATCATTATTGTCAATAAAACAGTTTTGTTTGTTTGGAAAAACTATTATATTTTAATAAACATAATCGATCTCAATCAAAAGTTTTGTGAAATATTGTAGTCATCACTTGCTAGTTAGATAAAATCAATTTCGTTTTTCTTTCTATAAATGGCTTACGCTTGATCACATTTGATAATACAGTGTTTAGAAGTGTTTGTATGGAGAAAGTAGTTGATATAGGAAAAATTTCTCTATCGTTTCTATGCTATTTGATCACTATTGAACTAATATCGTAATGATAAAATTTGGATAACAACTGCTTTTGTTGAATGCTAGTTCGTTACAGTAGACCATAACAGATATTCTACTTTTGTATTTCGCTTTATTATTATTTGATACTTTGTATCAAAAAAATAAATATACAAGCACAAGATGCAGCGTGAAAAGTTCTACAACTTCCACTGAAATCTCGTTTTTGTGATATCAAAATTTAGTCACTCAGACCTTTTGTTCCTTTTTGAAAGCGAAAAGTGCACTCAAAAAATAAGCGATTCAGTGGAAGTTGTAGAACTTTTCACGCTGCATCTTGTGCTTGTATATTTATTTTTTTTTATACAAAGCTTCAAATAATAATAAAGTATTTTTATCAACAAAGAATTAATCTTCCAATTTATCATCATCTTACATTAATATTAACTATATTAAGTTTTTATACAATTTACAACACAACT
The DNA here is from genome assembly GCA_022393335.1 of Macrotrachela quadricornifera. Classification (NCBI taxonomy): domain Eukaryota; kingdom Metazoa; phylum Rotifera; class Eurotatoria; order Philodinida; family Philodinidae; genus Macrotrachela; species Macrotrachela quadricornifera. The sequence goes on from JAJEKB010020027.1 coordinate 142,463, forward strand.
TCCATTAATAATCGTATTTTGTAATCGAAATGAAGTTATTTCAGCATCAAGATTGAAATTTCTTTTCTTTTCTAATATTCCGAGTGGTGTATTAAAAACGACAACATCATGTATCATGGCGTCGAAATCGTAAATTAACTGTTCAATTACTTAGTATTGCATTTATATATATGTTATTCTAGCTTCCATTTTTATTAAATGGAGTTTTCATCATAATTACGTCATCATTTTCTGCACAATTAATACAAGTGAACTATTTTATCTTTATTATTTATTTCTTACCCATTTTCTTATCATTCATTTTATTAATTAGTTTACCAGAACTTCGGAAAAACTTAGTGACCTATAGTTTGTGTTCAATGTGATTAATAAATTTAGTTAGACTAAAATATGAATTACTTTATCAGAGTGAAAATAATTCTGACGGATCGAGATATAAAGATTTCAAAAAATCCATGCTGTATACACTACTCATAGAGAATGGTGTATCTTTATCCAAGCTAGTCCAGCTAAAGTCTTTGTGTAAGCAAAGTTTCATATAAAAAATGTGAGAATAAGATGTAGTGGAAAAGAAGGGTCCTATAGGAGAAATTCACTGAAACCTCGATACCACCCCAGAAACAAGCTATGGATACGAAGTGTTTTACCATGAACAGTTCACTAAGGTCTACAAGATGTACTAAGTCTCAACTCAAAAGCGCTCCAATACCTTGAAGTGTTCTCTTGTAAGATATTGTTATGAAAATTTTTTAATCAATTCTGAAATTTACTAAATGGTTAAAATCTCATTTGAAAGTTATAATATGTTTGACTTTTTATTGTTTTTATTTGTGTTGTAAAATATGGACTATTTATCTGATTGGTTACCATATATAAGTCTTATTTTCTACAAAATAGAAAGCACTGAGGTACCGATCATATTGGACTAAAATAAATGCTCGTTTTGGAGCAGAACCAAAAGAAAAATATTATAACGACGTGTCAGTCCCCTTTTATTTTGCCATAAAAAAAGAAAAGGAAGAGTGTATGTCGTCTTTTTTTATATAGGTAATAAAGAAAGAGAAAAAACGAACGCAAGTAGTATTATATTTTTAGTCTAATGGCATAACGGAAGAAAAGATTTTAAAATATATCTATTAGAATAATGAATTCTGACAATAATTTTCAATTGGAAATAGAACAACCACTTTCAATACGAGTCGAAGAACCAACTTCCACTAAAAAAACTGGCATCTGCTCATGTCTTCGACGTTTTTTCAACCTTGATGACTCACCAAATCAAAAGCATCATCGTCCATTATTTATCATTACCATGTGTATTTTACATATTTTCATTATTCTCTTAACTTATATCAATATCAATTGGAGAAATCAAAAAATTGCACTTAATCTATTTGATTTTTTAAAATTTTTTGTACCATGTATGCAACCAGCACCTGATGATATTCGATTTCGTAATGTTAGTTGTATTCGATCGATGATAAACACAACATGTTCTTATGATGATGAACTTAAAAGGGAATGTTTCTCTTTCATGTATCCACATCAATTGTGGCGAATGGTAACTGTTAATCTTCTTCATATGAGTTGGTTTCATCTGGGATCTAATCTCTCAAAACAACTCTTATATGGTATTTTATTAGAACGCAAATATGGTTCAGTTCGTATCGCTATTATTTATTGGCTTTCCGAATTGGGTGCTAGCTTAGGTTACATGGTGAAAAACAGACACAAATGTAAGTAAATGTAAATATTTGAAATTAAGAATACTTGATCTTACTTATTTTGTCTGTCAGATACGTTCAGTAATTGACTGATGAAGTCTGTGATTGGTTCTTTTTTTCTTTAGCTAGCATTGGAGCTTCTGGTTCTCTTTATGGTCTAATGCTTTTTTTAACTATGGATCGTCTTCTTGCAATGCAAATCAACAGAGCTCATCGTCTTTTCATATTCATGCAAATAGCTTTGCTGGTATTATTTCCTATTAGCATTAGTGGAATTCTTATAATTATTTTCAAACTCAATGTAGCACATTCAGCTCATTTTGGTGGCGCTTTCGTGGGTTTTTTCTTTGGTTTTCTATTACCATGGAATAATGAACATCAGATCGGTCAATTGACATGTCGATTAATAGGATTTGTTTTTCTCTTCCTCTTCTTTATCATAACTTTCACAATTTTTTTTGTCAGAGATACTCCAATTGACTACTCTATTTTATATAAACCCTAGTTGACAAATCAGTTAATAGACAATTCATTTAAAGACTTTTTTTATTGTTTTCTTATATGATGAAATACAATTTGAACTGTTATACAATGATCGAGTACTTGACTGCTAGTTCTGTTATGATGAACACCTATACCACGTAGGGTTTCGTCACCAACAATGATAAGGTCGTCAATTGCTTCAGTCACATAATTAAGATAAGTAAGTGATCGAGATCATGAAACTGCATAATATGAGAGAGATAAATACATAGAATGAAGAAATAAATGACTAATATATCGACAAATAAACTCACTTTATTAATAATAGAATACAATTTATTGAAAAAGAAATAAAGCAATGAAAACAAAAAGGAAATCATTGACTCCATTGTGTTATTTTACTGTAAAAGCTGCTCATGAAAAATCAATTTGATTCAATAATTTAAAATAGATTACTCATTTCTTGATTATTTACATGAGCAAAGATCTTTATGAAATGTTCTCTTATGCATATTATTTCTCTTTTTAAAATAGATAAAAATAATTATTATGAAAAAAAGGCAATATTTTCTACGTTTATTGTTTTTTTACTCAATCATTTCATGAAAATCTAGACACTCTTGCCTTCCATAATGTATGTAGACTAATAACATAAAAAATTGTTCTTCTAAAGTTATTTTATTTAGACTATAGTATTAAAAATAGATAGTTTTGAATCTGATAAAGCTGATTTAGATTTGAAAAAAGAATTCATAATACATAGATTTCCAAGTTTTTTTTTCGAATAGAATAATCTTCTAGTAAAATGAATATAAACTCTTTGGAATTAATTCTCAAAAGATGTGATAATATCAGGTCATTCTAATATAGTCCATATCGATGATTTTCTAGTGAGAAGTGAACAACAATCATGTCTATCATTTTTCGTGTATCAACAACAATGATAATGAGTATATTTATGTGAAATTTAAGAATATTTCGAATGAAGTTCTATAAAAAAAAATCAAGCGTGTATCTTGGTTAAATTACATTTTTAAAATCTCTATGCAAAATAAGATTCTCATGCTAATTTAACAAGAAAAACAATTGCAGTTAATTTTAAAAATATCATTTTTTGAGACATACATATAATATTTTTTTGACGATAAAAGTTATTCTTATATATTACTAGGCAAATCATTGCAAGTTTTATGAATACGAGGTAGTTTATACTTTAAGATGATTTACAGTAGAGAAAACTTAGATCTATTTGATACATTCACTACATCATCGATGATAAAAGTATTGTTAGACTCAATTTTTCATAATTTGGAGATGTCGCCACGGAGAATATATATTTTGAGTATAGTTTACTCTCTTTGTCTCTGCGTCATCCTAACAGCATATACATCAATGTTACTGATAAAAAAAAAGAGAACTGTATACGCTATATTGGTAAAAAGCGTTGATTTTATTAGGTCATATAAAATATCTTCAAAACACACGTATTCTATCGTCATCTATGTTGAGTCTTTATTTTTATTCCGTTTCTCATCAAACGGCCATGACTACAATCAACAGGCAGCGTAGAGAAAGAGAACGAGAAAAAATAGAAAGTCACGCGTGTGGTCGATATTCTTTTTCTTTTTTGTGCGTCATCATTTTCGACACACTTTTGCATTCTGTGTAAGTGCGTAGAACGCTAGATTTGCATTAAAACAGCAACAATGCTACTATTTGTTTCTATTGTTTCGGGTATATATATTGTCTATCGACTTTACGAATACTTCTTTCCAGCCAAAAACATAGACCCACGTGATAAGTATGTGTTAATCACAGGCTGTGATACTGGCTTCGGACACAGTATTGCCATTGAACTTGACAATCGAGGTTTTTACGTCCTGGCTGGAGTATATAGTGTCGACAACAAACAGACACTCACTAGTCGACTCTCTTCACGTGCAACCGTCTTTGTACTCGACATCACCTGTCAACAAGACATCGATGCTGCTTTCGCTCTAGTCAAGAGCAAGACATCAAGTTTATATGGACTTGTGAATAATGCTGGTGTTGCCGATGGTGGACTCATTGATTGGGTCTCGCTCGCATCTATACGCCGAGTCATGGAAGTTAACTTCTTTGGCCATGTAGCTATGACCAAGACATTTTTGCCATTATTATTGGCCGAACCAGACTCACGCGTTGTCAATATGAGTTCAGCAGCAGGTTTTCTTGCGGCTGCTGGTGCACCTGCCTATAGCTCTTCGAAATATGCGCTTGAAGCATTTTCCGATTGTCTTCGTCGTGAAATGGCTGTCTGGAATTTACGTGTTTCAATCATTGAGCCTGGTTTTATGCGTACACCAATTATTGAGGGAGTTGCTGAAAACATGCGAGCCGTGTGGAATGATCATGTCGATGCTGAAACTAAGGAGCGATGGGGTGAGGCCTTCTTTTCGGACTGGGTTACAGAAGGAACAAAACTGATGACAGAAACAGCTGACGATCCGATAAAAGTGATTAATGCAGTATGTCATGCATTAATAAGCTCAAAACCACGCATTCGTTACCGACCCGGATGGCAGTCAAGCCTTTTCTGTTTTCCTTTTTCAATGGTATCTGCACGATTTACTGATTTCCTCATTGGCTTAGGGCAACGTAAAATGGCTGTACCAAGTGGTGTGGTCAGGCGAATGAAGAATGAAGAATGAAGCATCATCTCATTAGCGACACATTTATATGTAATTCTAATTAGTTCAAACAAAAATCCACGATGTCAATCGAACACACACTAAATATTGATAAATCCACATCTGTAATTGTCTTTTATTATGACGATAATAACGATAGAATTCTAAAAATATTTTATTTGTCCATAACAGAATTTTATTTTTCTTAGGTTCTTTACAGTTTCCATGACAAATCTATTCAATATTTCTGATCAGTTTGAGATATCTTTACCGATTTCTATTATTGAATATAATTATGCACAAAAAATAAAAAGATTAATAATACGATCATCAAGTAAAACCTTCTGCTTCCACAAGTATTCAGAAAGTAGAGTGCATAGTCCAGATCAGGACTGCCATACATACTCCATTTGGGTTCTTGAGTTTTTTTTTGTCATAATTTGGTCTTTTTATTCAGATGGGCAATTTTTTTTTGAATAGAACTTGTGTCATTTTTGCACGAAGAATTATAGTGAAAAGTATTATTAATGAGTTCAGCAAGGAACATTAACATCCTTTTTATTCATTTAGTTTCACGTTCGTGGCGTGGCCACCGGGGGTGCAATGTCCCTCCAGTAAATTTTTAATAGGAAAATATTAGACTTTTCCATGTTATCACCAAAAGATGTTACGATGGTAATTTTAAGAAAAATAAGTTTCATTTTCCAACAGCCATCGATAGCTTGGCCGCTTCCAGCGGCAAAAGTTTTGCAAATGGAGAGCTGCAGAGTTTGTTTTGAAAGGGGTTTTATGGTACGAGACAAGGTTAAAAATCTTTGATCCCATGACAATAAACATTTTTTTCAACGAAAACTGAATATCTGAATGAAGGAAACTCAGCTTTTATTATGGGTGTTCCATAAGTAATTCCCTTAGCTTTAAAGAATGTACTGAAAAATTCGTAAGGAGGCATTGCTCTCCGTGTAATTTTTTTCTGGCTACGCCACTATTTCACGTTGATCATTTCTCTTTTCAATGCTTATTTTCACTCTCGAAATTGAAACAAAGTTCGACGAATCGCTTGAGTTTTCCATCATATTTGTTTGTTTATACTTAAGTTTATATTAAATAGATGATGTTATTAACTTTTATTCGAATTCGTCAGAGAAGGTGAAATAGAAACAATTTCAATAATTAAAAAAACTAGTACTTCTACGAAAACTCAATCACAACTAACAAAGTCAAAGTGATATTATCATCTCAATAGAAAATGAGCGAAGAGTCCAAAAATGGAGTGCTTCTTCAGAAATATACAACTAATCCATACCTTCAATTTTGTTTTAGCTGTAAATCAAGTTTCTCAATTAGTTATGCGAAGGGAAATATTTCACTAATTAGTTTGTCAAGTAACTCATCCAGTTAGGCTAAATCGATGAAAACATGCGTTTTGGCGCGTTAAAGTGTGCACTATTCAAGACTTTAAAAAATCTTTTAAATAAAAACGATTTGAAAGCAATAGTTTTCACGAGCCTACTTTTAGCGTGTTTCTGTGTGTTACAATGAACATTTGTGTCCTCCGGTAGAGATAAGCATTTAATCGAAGCTAAAGCTGAAGAAAAATGTTTTATTTCCATAGAAGAATTGTTCTTAAAGTTATAAATGAAAGAAATTGTAGCCCATCTGAAAATTCAGATATGGTAGCCCTGGTAAAGCCATTTTGACATACATCTAACCATACCATAATTCTTTTGTGATACTTCATTTTTTGGTTTATGCCCTTTTATTCGTCTGCTTCCAGCCTACTCGTAGCATAAACACGTTCATTTTGCCGATTGAATACACCTTCCAATGAAACATATTCTTCATTAGTAAATAAGATCCTAGCATGATCTTTTTTTTTCTTAATGATCTTTGTACCCAATATAAAAATGATATTCTTCCTTTTTTAGTATCATCTGTCAATTTTGGTTGTGTTGCTATATAATAAGAAAAATTTCAACGACCTTTGTAAATTAATTTTTATTTCATCTTTTGAATTAGACCTTTTGTATGTACAATTCTAGGTCCACCAGGAGGTGTTTTCAAATCAATTCCACCTGTTTTTCTATATATATTTTGCTAACGTCTTTATGTAGCTCGTATGTGCTTCTATCAATAATATCAAAAAAAAATGCGGAAAAAAAATTATCAGGGAAACGTATATCGATTAATCTAAGACTAAGCATTAATCATGCGCTTTGACGTGATTCATCCACTAATAAAATAAGGAGAAGAATTTGTCATGTACCAATAAGTGATTTTGCTAGAAGTGTGGAAACTAGTCACACTGAATCTTTTGATATTTTTTTTAAGTAGAAGATATCAGATGATAAAAAGATGAAATAAGAAAATTTATGAAAATAAATAAAAGTATTAAGCACATACCTTTATAGATAGACGTCATTTCTCATTGTTAATTTCAAGGGAATAATAGCTGCAAGTAAATGAAGAAAATATAAATAACAAATAAGAGGCAATTTAACTGTCAGTAATACAGAATAGAGGAAGTCATTTATAAAATATTAATAAAAGAAGAAAGAATTTTTTTTAATAATTGTTAATTGTAAGAAAAATTTGTTTTAAATAAAAGAATGATCATAATCAAAAAATAACTTATCCACATAATATACTACATATATCATAAAATCATTTGTTTTCTTTAGAATGGATACAAAAAAAAACAGTAAGCTAATCTTTTCCTAACTTGCATTTTTAGATTAAACATAATTATTTATAATCTCAATCGTTGGAAGGACTTTTTTTTATATTAGTACTAGTTTTAACTTTTTATGTACGAATATGTCGACAATAACCAATCTTATTCTTGTTCAGCAGTATATCACTCGTTATGTATAACCAATAATTCTTGCACTTGGTAATGTAGGTAATTTGATGGCAATAGGAGTCTTTTCACAAAAAAAATATCGAACAAACTCATGTTCTACCTATCTATTGGCAGTATCTGTTTTTGGTATCATTGCTGCTAATTGGGGAATAGCTCCACTCATATATGGATTGGATCATTTCGATATGGTGAACTCTTCTTTAATACTATGTCGTATTCGTGGTTATATTATTCATGTTAACTTGATGTGTTTCCGTTATACACTCATATTGATGTGTGCTGATCGATATGCATTGTGTAATTCGCAGTCCTTTATTCGAGCTCTCTGTCGACCACAAATTGCTCGTCGATTGATTGGCATTCTGATTATTTTCTGGATGACAGTTAGTATTCATCTGCTTATTTGGGAAACTATTGAAAATAATCGATGTAGTGTTTATGGACTCTATGGACAAATATTTAGCTTTTATAGTCTAATTGCTAATGGTATTATTCCAGTTTTAGTCATGATTACTTTCAGTATACTTCTGAAGAATGCTTTACGAAAAGTACGTTCCTGTGTTCGACCACTCGATCATACTAGTCAATTGAGTCGACGAGATATCAATTTATTGAAGCTTGTGTTAGTTGAAATAATTGTCTATATTTTATGTACATTTACATATCCGTTGACATTTGTCTATACGAACGTAACAAACAATATGGGATTCATTAAATCTAATGAGCAGAAACAAATTGAAATATTCATTAATTTTATCACAATGTCATTACTTTTATATATGAATTACAATACGACATTTTATGTTCATATATTTACATCTAAAACGTATCGAATGGAAGTAAAAGGATTAATATTGAAGTTAATTGCAAAATTATGAGAGATGGAACATAATCAAGATAATGGACTAGCAACTATAAATTATATACGAGCATGACAACAAGCATAAACAGCTTCCATAATACAAGTTCTTTAAATATCGAACAATTATCATGATGCATTTCATCCACAACGGATTGATGTTTTATTTAATTTTACTATTCTTGCCTTTTTAATGTCAGTATTATTCTTTCTTTATTGCTAATTAAAATTGTATGTAATTATGAGCGAAAAAGAAAATGAATATATGTAAACTATACACGGATAAACTATATTTTCTAAAAACATTTAAGAAAATCAATGAAAAACAAAATTGATAGAAAATATTTTTGAGCGAAAATCAAAATATGTGACATGATATAGCTGCTAGTATTGGCCGTACATAGATAAAGCTTGACTATAAACTTTATAAGTAAGGATGGCCGTAGAAGGCCCGAACGGAAAAATGGCGAAAATAAAAATATCGAAAACGAAAATAAATTGAAGTAGCAATTTTCCGCACTTACATCCTTAATCTGACATAGTCATCTTCAACTCTCATTCTTGTTTTCGACATTTTATTTTCGAGATTCTTACGTTTTGAGATTTATTTTTCGCCCAATTTTCTTTCGGTCTTACCTTTTTTCGATCTTTTTACAGCAATTTTAGTGTTCTCTCTTGATGTGAATGAAATTATAAAAGAAGAATATTTGAATAACGAAAGGCAGTTGTTAAACAAAACACCTTTGTTATTAGAGGTTCCCTTATCTGATAAAAAGCAGATACACCTTTATTTAAAAGACAAACATATGCCCTTTTTTTTATACTAGAGAATAAGATGCATTGTGTCGTCTTGATTCTTATTTTAATTACAATAGCGGTGACTAATGGTCAAACAGCATTGTTTCCTGATTGTAAATCAGGTCCACTCAAATCATTTCCTATCTGTGATCAGTCACTATCTGTTCAACAACGTGCAACTGATTTAGTTAGTCGCATGACAATACAAGAAAAAGCAAATTGGTTGGTAAACACAGTTTATCCTATTCCTCGACTTGGTCTTCCATCGTATCAATGGTGGAATGAAGCTTTACATGGTGTTATGTATCTAAAGCCACATGCTCCTAGTATACCAGAAGCAACTTCTTTTCCATCACCACTCAATTTGGCTTCAACATTTAATTCAAATCTTATTCATCGTGTAGCGAATATCATTTCTACAGAAGCACGTGCTGCTAATAATGAAAATATAACTGGTTTGAATTTTTTTACTCCAAATATAAATCTTGTTCGTGATCCAAGATGGGGTCGAGGTCAAGAAACACCAGGTGAAGATCCTTTTCTTGCATCACAATACGTTTCTGCTTTAGTTCGAGGTTTACAAGAAGGTGAAGATAGTCGATATTTAAAAATAGCAGCGACTTGTAAACATTTTATTGCTTATGATATGGACGCTTGGAATGGAACAAATCGTTTTATCTTTGATGCCCAAGTAGCTGATTTAGATCTTGTAGAAACTTATTTACCACCATTTGAAGCATGTTTTAATGATGTACATGTTGCAAGTATCATGGGAAGTCTTAATGCAATTAATGGAATACCAGCATGTGCTCATCGATTCTTTCTTCAAACACTTGCAAGGTTCACACATTTATTGTTTTAAATTAAAATTCTTCTTATTTATTCTATTTAAACAGAGATACATTTCATTTTGATGGCTATGCTGTTTGTGATTGTTTTGGTATTGAAAATATCATGACAGGACATCATTATACATCAAATAATCCAGATACAGTAGCAGCAGCCTTACATGCTGGTGTTGATCTCGATTGTGGCAATTATTATAATACTAATATTCCAATTGCTTTAAATAATCGAACTATTGTTCAAGCTGATCTTGATCAAGCATCAATACGTACTTTTAGTATTCTTATTCGGCTCGGTTATTTTGATCCACCTGAACAACAAATCTATCGAAATTTAAATCGAGTTAATATTAATACACCTGAAGCACAAGAATTAGCTTTATTAAGTGCTCAACAAAGTATTGTATTATTGAAAAATATGAATAATAATTTACCTTTAAATCTTGATCATTTAAAAAATAAAATAATTGCTCTTATTGGACCATCAATCAATGCAACGGAATTAATGCAAAGTAGTTATCATGGTCCAGCGCCATTTCTTATATCACCATTGATGGCATTTAATACAATTACATCAAGTATTTTATTATTATTATTATAAATAATCTTTATTAATTCTTTTTTTTTTTAGATAAATCGATTAGTATTCAATATGCATTTGGTTGTCAGATTTCTGGTACAAATCAAAGTGGTTTTGCTGAAGCAATTGAATTAGCTCGAAGAGCTGATTTTGTTTTTTATATTGGTGGACTAAATGGATCAATCGAAGGTGAAGATATAGATCGAACATCAATTACATTACCTGATATTCAATTAGCACTTTTACAACAACTTGAAAAAGTTGCTCGTTTACCAATTAATGTTATTATTATGGCCGGTAGTTCATTAGATTTATCTTACATACGTGATTCTCCTGATTATGGTAGCCTTATATGGAGTGGTTATCCAGGAGAATTTGGTGGAACTGCAATAGCTAGTATCATTTTCGGTCAATACAATCCAGCTGGGCGTTTACCAATAACATTTTATCCTGCTTCATATGTAAATGAAGTAAGTATGCTTGATATGCGAATGAGACCATCAGATGTTAGTCCTGGTCGAACTTATAAATTTTATACTGGTCAACCAGTCTTTGAATTTGGATATGGTCTATCATATACAACATTTTCTTATAAATGGTATAATGCTACCAATATCGTTTCGCATTCAATTGAATCTTTATTGAAGAATAAATATAATCAACGTAATATTCTAATTGAATCGTTTCGTGTAAATGTAACAAATACAGGTTCAATGAATGGTGATGATGTAGTTTTAGCATATATAAAAGCACCACAAATTCTTCATGATGGTGAAACACCACCAATAAAACAATTATTTGGTTTTGAACGTATTCATTTGAATGTTAATGAAACAAAACAAGTCTTTTTTCCATTGAATATCGAAACATTGTTTAGAATTGGTCGAGATGGTTCAAAATGGATTCATCCAGGAGAATATCATATTCTTATTGGTAATCAACATATGTTTACAATAAAATTAATTGGTTATTCAACTTTGTGGAAAAAATTTAAATAAAAATAAATTAATTTGATATATTGATTATTTCTTCAATAGTGTTGATTGATAAATTCGATTCTTTTTTTTTCGTTCGAAATAAAGTAATTTTGAATAAGATAAGTGAAAAATATGAAATGATGTTATTATCGTGATAATAACAAATGAGATATGTATTCTCTCCTTCGGGCAAAAATACTTTACTTTCTTACAGAAAGCTTGAAAATTTTTTTTTTATTATTTGTTGAAAATAACTGGTAGCAATAGATTAGACACTTTTGTGTTGTATTTTACTACTACTTAATACGTTGTTTTGACAAAATAAAATATAGTAACAGATGCAGCTATGTACTTTATGTTTTCATAAAATATCAAACTATGATACAGTCAATTTTTTTAGCTTTCAAATTCGATCACGGAAAATTTTATCTGTTTTGATCATGTATAGTATTCAATACATGTCGGAGTTCACAAATCAATTTCTTGGTCAAACTTATTTTCCTTGAATGTATATGCTTTAGATTTATATTTTCTGAAAATAAAAATTGTTCATATTGATAAGATCTTGTTTTTGCTACTATTCATAGTACAAGATGAATAACAACGATTATCTTTCACATCCTTGTATGAACTACTAGTTATTTAAATAATATAGAAGATCACAGAAATATTTTCAATCTTCATTATTCAAATTTTTGTAAAAGATTAGAAGCATCTCCACGAAATATAATATAAGGAAGTCAGAAAAGAACCTATTTGCATTGAAGAAAACTATCAACCACCAGGATATAATAAAGTTTACCATCTACCGTTTCCACATATAGTTTCAGCTAATATTTTAACTATAAACGATTTTTTTCCATGAAGAAAAATGAGAATTCCATGGATGGTGAAGTTCATTGCATCCCATCTACAATCCTTGTTCGCACCATTAAAATTTCGTAAAAGTAATTTTTTACAATAAAACCATTTGTTTTTCAATTTGATAATACATGTTCAAAAATTTTTTGAGACAAATTTACTTTGCGTCTCCATAGCGTAAAAAACTTATTTGATTGAGTATCTCGTCGTTATTCAGTTAGATTTGAATCATAGCCATCATCCAGCTTACAAGTTCTATTGATACAGATACATCTATCATGATAGTGGATAGTACTATTTTAATGAGAAGCAATGTATTTAAATGAATCTTTCATTTGTATGAAACTCTTTTCGTCAAAGTTAAACATTAAAGAAATGTATTTAGTTTTGTAAATAGCATGTATAATGTTCAAATATTAGATATTTTTATGCAAAGATGATCCTCAGATACACAAAACAACTGCTATAAACATAAATGATTATGATAAGTATATACCATACTAAATACAATCAATTTTGGATTTGTGCAAAACAAAAAAAGGATATACGACAAACTTCTGCCGAATACTTCTGAATAAACTAATAATAATTCGTATTAAAATTCAATATATTCAAACACATTCAATTGAATTTATCACCGTCACTTTTTCTCTTATATTTTCTGAATACTTTACAATTGTTATTCCATAAAATAAATAAAGAATGTTGTTTTTTATTTATATGAGAAGTTTTAGCCAGTGGAAATAAATAAGACAGTTATTAAACTTTTATCATCAAGGAACAAAATATTGCTTGAATCAATATAAATAGAATATAATAGTTAAAATATATCTTTGAATTTAAATTCGTTTTCTTCTCATTATAGAGTAATTTAATTAAATTACATTAAGATATATGATAATTCAAGAAAATAGCTTGATTCAATACAACGGAAGGAAATAAACATCAAGTCTATTTTAAATATTCAATAGATTAGTATGTCATCTAATAAATCGAATTTGAACTTTAAAAAATATAATGAAAAACAATTATCCTTAATTACAACCAGTGGTGGATCATCATTGTGACAAAGTGTAGCAGTCAAGGGGGAAACAGCGGATTTTTTCGGATTAAAATCCCAGAAAATCCAGATCTGAAAAATCCAGAAAAATCCAGAAAAATCCGAGAAATCAAAAAAACCCGAAAAATTCCAAGAAATCTCAAAAATCCCAAAAAATCTCAGAAAATCCCAGAAAATCCCAAGAAATTTGAAGGCCATCCCGGAAGAATTCAAGGCAATGACAACTAAAACTGTCTATTATTGACATTTTCTAACCTTATTTAAAATTCTCTTAGCTAAACTAGTCGTTTTCAAAGTTGCTAAAGGATAAAAAATGATCGTGAGCCTCAGAAGAGAATGCTACACAACATCATGCATTTTTCAGTGGGCGTGTCAAATGTTTCACATGAAAGAATTTTTGTCATTGAAAAAGTTTACCAATTACAACTTCGATAATATCTCAACATTTGGTGATGTCACTTCAAATAGGAAAAGCAAGTTTCTATATTGGAAAATTTTTCAAGCAGTAAATGATATCTGCAGTTAAAAAATAATATTGCTAAATTTTAGTCTTATTTATGTTAGCTTTATATCTTCATTCGCCGATTTAATGCATTTAGCTCGCTACCCGGCTCAAACAAAAAAAGTATATTCACCTTTCCAAAGACGGAAACAGAGAAAATTTTTTATGTACAGAGTCATGTATGAAACCAAAGGAAGAAACTTCAAAATGCCTGAAAACGATAAAGTTCGTAGAATTATCGATCACATATACTTCAAAAGTCGCCATTTTAGTTTTTCTAGAACTTGTAATTTGCGTAGAAAAAAAATATAGCGAATAAGATGGAGAAATACAAGGCGAAACAAACTCATTTAAAGTAGTTTTCCTCTTCTTCATTCCAACCAATGCACATTTACTGGCCTTTTTGGCGTTCTAGCAACCAGTGAACTCAAATCATAATCGTGAAAGTACACATTTCATTTATCTAAAAATGTTTCATGGAGGTAGAATCGATCGGCTCTCATCGCAATGCATGTCATCACGACTGAATTCGACGGAAGTAAGTCGATCAATGTGAATCTTTCAGAGAATGTAAAAGGCTACGGTTGGGAAGAAAAAACAAGTGCTGATCTATGTGATTTTCTATGATGTATGATTCGCTAACAGGATTCCTACGCGGCTTTTCTGTACTTAAAGCATGACTAGGGAATCTAGCTTGATCTATCAGTTTAGAATGTCATAGTATAAGACAGTTAATCATTCTTCAATAGTTCTAATAATTTTGTGAAGTATACAGTATTTTTTCAAACACACTCTACTCTAAGCTGTTAGCCAGTCATCTTATGATTGATTCACAAGTAAGCATTACGTCTGTTCAGAAGAACAAGTCTCAAATTTGAAAAGAAGCTATGAGTATTTTCAAGCAAGACATAAAGTTCTATACGAATATGACTCTTGCTCTCTAACGCTCGCCCTCTAGCTCATAGCTATTCTATGGAAACCCCACTCAGTTTTTAATATCACTAGTGCATTGGAGATAAATGCTACATTTGCATCAAATTTAGACGTGTGAATGCTCTCAATTTATAGAGCGGAGATAATCGAATGAAAAAGTTACTGACTAGTTCTTTTAATGGCAAGTGGGTCCAACAAATAGTTAGATTTTTTAGAATTGGGATAATTGATCAGTTCTTTTCAGAAAACATAGAAAAGTGTCAAAATTCCAACAAATCTTGAAAAACTCAAGAAATTCAAATCAAATGTCACGTTTTTGAGATTGAACTTCAGTATAAGGAAGGTGAACAACTAGTTTTCCAGCATCTTGAATGAAAGAAACAAATTTACGCCTTGCAGAAAACATTCACAATGTAACATACATTTCACAAAATGCCTGCATGATAACTATCAACAGTCAGTAGATTCACCCTAGCGGCGTAACCAGAAATTTAAGGGTGATGGGGCTCCGCCCCAGACTATATCTAGCATTTTGTAGTCACCAGTGGTGGCACGACTCTTCAAGGATGTGAGTGAATAGGAATGTAAAATTTTTTCTTAGAGCTAGTGTGTTTTTAAAAAAAAGCAGATTTTTGGTTGCCGATTCGATGTTTTTCTATATAAAAAATACTGTTCGCACAGTATCGTATAAATGTTACACATTTTTAGAAGAAGAGTGACTCAAACAGGAGTCGGACGGAAAAGATTCTCCTTTTAAATCGACTCTTGAAAATATTGAAACCATCATCGAATATAACTTAGTATATTAATCAAGTGTTTTCGCCACCGAAGGCGGCCACGCTTGAGTGATTGTTTAAAAACTTGATCGTTACGCTGAATAACTTATTCCGAAAACTGACTAGCAAAGTATATAGTCAGCTACGAATAAAGAATTGGTACTATTTCACGAAGCGAAAAAAATTTGACTTCACTTTACAGCTTCTCCAAAGAAAGCTTCATTTGATCTGGTATTTTTTGGAAAAGAGTCGACAGATTCTTGCTATATTTCTACTTTTTGATCTTTTGAATGGGTACAATATTAAAAAGTTTCCAATACTGGAGGATGTCATACCCTACCATTACTGTTAGTCACTCACTAATTTATGTGTTGAGATTGATGGCGATCAATTTTCAAGCATAACATTAGAATCAAGAAAAAAGGTTGCACTTGTACACCGACTGGTATTGATGAGTGACTAATAAATAATTAACTTCAAAATAAGGGTGATGGGGCTCAAGCACCCGGTGATGGGGCTGAACCCCAGCTGGCCCCAGTGTGGTTACGCCACTAATTCACCCATCTACCTAAGGCTAGTTATTTTTTCTTTCCCTCTCGAACGACGCTAATAAAAAAAGCAGAAACAGCTAGTCAATTCTAATTCATCATCGTTTTGTACGACATAATATTTTCGTCTTTCATCTATATTTTATGGCATGTTTACATTCAAGTCAAAAGCTTCGCTCTACTTCCTGTCGAAAGATACTCTGCCATTCAGGAACGACCAGTTTTACGCTTTTGCTAAAAGACTGACGTCTTCTGATGTCTTTCGAATACTCATCAAATATTAGCTTATCAACTCGATCAGCACTATCCTTCGTTGTCAGAATACCTTGATGATTGACCTTTTTTGACATCAATCTTAGCTACTTTTTGTAGCGAATCATTCTTAATTTATCTGAACATGGAGGTAGTTGAGAAAATTGAAGAGTGGACCATAAACAACCGATGAGAAACTCTCAGAAGGAATGTGCAAATGAGAAAAAGAAGAGTTTTAGTACTGTGCGACGCTTTTCGCATATAGTTTGAGTAATTTGCTAGTTCAAAACCTTGAAAAATGCCGACTAGTGCGTGAGAAAATGTTATCAACTTTCTCAAATTATGGTGCTTCATAATTTAGAGCGTTGCTTTAGAGGAGGATATATGATATTCGAACGATACGTTATGAAAAACAGTTTAAAAATAAAGAAAAACGAAAAAAATCCGAAAAATCTTCGAATTGGAAGCCTTTTAAACCCCAAATTCACTGTTTCCCCTTTGAGTACATGAGTAGTAGCAGAGGTTTAATGTATTGCAACGTTTCCCTGCCAACTTTGATCAGGTGACAAGTCAAAAGACTTGATTAATATCAATGTAGTGACTGAAAACGCAATATCAATAACAGGGACGGCGAAATCCAGCAAAGCTTGAGTGGACTCAATTGACCATGTAATATTCGTACTTCTACTCCCTATAAGGCTTATATACTGCACTTTACTCAAATATTACGTACGCAAAATTTTTAAATGAACCCCCTTGCTTCCGCCGCCTCTGAATCAATAATCCAATCGAATTACTATGTCTTACGATGAAACATTGTCTTATAAGAAAAAACCTGACATTAGTCTGACATAACGAAAAAATATTCAACATAATAATACATTTGAAACAAATCGCGAAAGTCCCAAAAAAAACCCGAAAAATCTAAAAAAAACCCAAGAAATCTCAAGAAATCCCGAAAAATCCCAAAAAATCCCAAAAAATCTTCTTTGGATTTGAAATCCGTAAAATCCCAAATCCGCTGTCTCCCCCTTGGGTTCAACTAATAGCATCTTCACGATAAAAATTGACTACAGCATCAATTGTTGAATCAAATAAAGGAATATTTCCTCGTAGACATTGTGGATAGGCTAATATCCCATTATTTTTTCGAAGAATAAGCGATCGTCGAGCCTGATTTGGCTTTGATTTAAACCTAATAAGTGAAAGAAGTTTTTAGTAACATTTAATTAGAAAAATACGAAGATATCGGACGAAATGAGGATAGAATACGCACCATTTTTCAATTTTTTGTCGACCCCATTCTTTGGGAGCAATTGTCATCAAATGAACTTGTTCACTGTCATTGCTATCAGCATATAACCTCTTTAATCCATCCAAAAGATCATTTGATTCACATATCCTTAAACCATGTGGATTTGGACCATACGAAACTTGAGATTTTTCATCTAATACATCACATAATCGATTAAGTTTTCTATATACCTCATCGACTTTGGCTCGAATAGGTAATACTGTTGATCTAAATACAAATTTCGTTTCAGAAAATTCGAATTAAATTTAGAAATTAACCTGTCATGGATCGGGTCTATGTTCAATAGTTGAAATATATTTGATAATTGTTTCATTGCTTTTTCTTTTTGATGTTCAAGTTCATAGAAAGCATGACATTTATCTTCATCCATTGATTCAGGATCAGTTGTTTCATCATCACGTGGTGATTCATCATCGTCATTTGACTCAGCTATAATACCACTGTCCATATGAGGATTTTCTTTCTCTTCTTCATTCAGATCATTAAACTCCATATTGACATAATCATCATCATTTCTGTCATCATTGACAGGAGAACCTTGTGTCATTGATTCATCATCACTTGAACTTTCATTATCGTTGAGCTTCTCTGATTGATGGGTCATCATTTTCTTCGATTCAAATGTATGACATCTTGCACATAACCGGCAAATTCGGGTGTAAGGCACATCATACTGACTGATCAAAAATTTCGATAGTTCGATTGACACAGCCTTTACTCCGTTTGGTACACATCCAGGTTTTTCATGCTTTATCGGATGTTCACAATTTTTTCGTCGTGGCATTGGAATAGCTTTTTAAAGATAAAGAGATACTGATGGGTAGTCGATATTTTCTAATATCCAATGATTCATCTCGTAATCTTATTCGTGTGAAATTACAACATTTTTGAACAAGACTCTATATCTAAAGATGTCCTTAAAGAGAAATGGAATATCTATCCTTTCGATAGTAGTGTCCCTTTCGATTCCATGGTCTCACTTTTTGAAGACGGTATACTAGCAAATCCTTCTGGTTATCAGGGAGGAGTTGTCAGTACGATTTCGTTTTGTGAGGATAGTATCATGAAAGTTGTTATATTCCACGAGTCGAAGAAAATAAAAATTATTCAATTTAATTGAATACAATCTATGTTGACGAAATATAGCTATTGATATGTTCAGAGAAAATGACTAAGCATTGAAAACCTCCATTAGAATTGCTCTGATGTACCTCAAGAAACATGTTTCTAGACTTTGTTTATATTTTTGAAAACCAAAAAAAATCCGAAAAAATTGTTTTTAAAAAACTTTCTATCCTATTTCATGCCATTTTCCCTATATATAAAAGTACACCATAGGTGTTCCGAGAAAATGCTCGAAAGCTCGGAATTTTTGATAGACAGTGTTTAATTTTTTTTTGACCAAAAGTGTTTTCTAATCGAGATCAGCCTTTTGAACAAAAAAAAATCGAAAAAAAAGACCTTTCCAAAAAAGCGGATGGGTCTCCACGGATTCACCCCTATGTATCGAATTTTTCTTAGAACTGCTCGTGCGTTTTCATTGGTTTAGTGGATGCTGAATTCTGATTAGCTTGGTCGGACAGACAGACAAGCTTTAAGCATTTTAGCCGGCGTATTTAAACGCCCTATAACTCTTTCTTTCAGAAAAGGGAACAATGATTTTTCACTAGTAATATATACATGAATACGAGTGATCGGTTTACTTTCATAGAATAGTTCTAGTCATTAAATGCCGTATGTATCTATGACTCTGATCGTGTTCTCAACATATTTAAAAATAGATATGAAGTAAATGTGTAAACAATAATAAAGACAAATGCAGTTTATTTTTGCATATTAAATCTAGTTATTGAGAAAATCAAGTTTGAACGATTCAATAAACATTTAAGAGTAAAAATCGCTGGGGGGAATTGGGTTATATACATATTCACAGTTCATCTCTTCCTATTTTCTCCGAATTTAATATTCTTCTTTGTTCTGCAGTGCATTGTTTATTGGCACAAGCAAATGAATGAATTGTACATTTGTTTTCATCTCAATTGTTCTCTTCGATCAAACAAAAAATAAGTGAAATTTTGAATGCATAATACAACGACGGTTATAAGAGGCACAGAAGCAGAGCAGTCATCCTATTCCGCGATGTTGAACATTAGGGCATTAGTTCCGCCTAGGGAACTAATTCCACCGATTCCTGAATTACATGGAGTTTGAGAAGCGATTCCGGAATCGGTACTAGTTCCATCAATTCCGGAATGGGAAGGAATTCCGTGTAATCCCGTCTGATTCCGGATCCGGAATCGTTCGTTTATGTTGAAGGTTAATCTGCAAGCACAACAGCAAACATGAGAGTGAAGCCGTGAAGCGATTCCGCTGAGCGTTTCCGGAAACCGTACTAGTTCCATTAATTCCGGAATTCCTAGGAATTCCGTCTGATTCCGGATCCGGAAATTCAATACTGGATCCGTTCACTATGATAACTAAGAAGCATACGATAAAGACTAATGCATATATGATTCCGGAATCAGACGGAATTCCAAGGAATTCCGTATAATTCCGTCTGATTCCGGATCCGGAATCGCTCGTTTATGTTGAAAATTAACCTGCAACCACAATAGCAAACATGAGGGTAAAGGCAAGAAGCGATTCCGCTGAGCGATTCCGGAAACGGTACTAGTTCCATCAATTCCGGAATCGGAAGGAATTCCTAGGAATTCCATCTGATTCCGGATCCGAAAATTCAATACCGGATCCGTTCACTATGATAACTTAGAAGCATACGATAAAGGCTGATGCATATATGATTCCAGAATCAGACGGAATTTCCAGGAATTCCGTCTGATTCCGGAATTGAATCGTATTATGTTAATATCTGTTTCCGGAACCGGATATAACTAGATCCTAGGCGGAACTGATTCCGCTAATGTTCAACATCACGGAATAGGATGTATTCTCCAGAAGCAGATGAAGAAAGAGTATGTAACGTGTTTTTCACATTCTTTCTCTCATCTAAATCTGTAGTAAAAAAGATTCATATTTACTTTATTTGCATTATTACTTGAAAAGGTAAGTAACGTTTCAAGAGAAAATTTTACTTTTGATACAACATTTTTCCAACGTCTTCACTGTAATATAGAAAAAATTAACTGTGTCAGTAGTTAAATCTTACTGTTGTTATTTATATTATAGATGATGTATAGTGTATCAAACAAGAGTGAATAATCATAATATCAAGTAATTGATAGCGCACATAATTATACAGAATCGAAGTGTCAAAGTCGAACTTTTATTGACACCTTGCCTTTAAATATCTTTCTATTAAAAATTCATGCGTAGTGTGCATCTGAAATTTTACCCCTGACTTAGCGTCAAGTTTTAACCATAAGTTATACATAGATAATATCTTATTCCATAGTAATATGGTTTTAGTCAAAGGTATGTAGAATGTCTAAGAATGTTCAATAAAATTTCTTCTTTAATCTAATATTGAGTTGAAAGTGTGCTATAACAGAACACGAATGCGCATCGCAATGAGTGTACTTTTGCTTTAATGGCATTTTATAGTCTTCAAAACATATATAACAACAAATGGAAGAAGCAGTGTTGTCGTTATTTTCGCGAATATTTACACAATTTTACATCTCTACTTGCGTTTTTCATAGAAAAAAAACTTTTATACGATAGAAAGTACTTTGTTAAGGAAAATATAGTCATCATTTTATAAAAATTAAAAAGTAACAAATAAGGGAAATAGAAATGAGATGGAGATAAAAGAATGCGTTATTGCGTTGATTAAATAAATAATTCAAACTGGGAAAGATATATACCGAAGAAAAGTTGATAGAGTAGGAAATGACAAATAGAAGAGAAAGGCTTAAATCAAAAAAAATTTATATATAATATCTTAACTAAAGGACAAACTGAAGTAGGGATGCAACGGTAACGGTGAGCCACTAGCCTAGCGTTTGCCGGTCTCGCCACTCCACCGACGTGTCACCGGTATCACAAAATTACCTTCCGTCAGCCTCAACATTTAGCGTCCCGCCGCCAACTATTTCATCGCATCACCAATACAGTGGTATGGTCTCCACAGTTCTTTCAAAATCTATCTTAGAGTGATCCCAATAAAGGACGGGGGCGTATAAGAACACGAATCGGCCCATCCTTAAA
>JAJEKB010020027.1:165074-207458 GCA_022393335.1 Macrotrachela quadricornifera
AATTTAAGGATGGGCCGATTCGTGTTCTTATACGCCCCCGTCCTTTCAAGAGAGTTGTAATTAGGGCTGTGTCGAGTTTGAACTTTAATTCAGCGTTCAGGTCCGCAAACTATTCAATTAGCTCAGACAGCATCGAATTCTTTTGGTAATTGTTCACGCTATTTGTATAGTTTAGAGACAGTTATGGATGCACTCTAAAATTCAGTCAAATTTGAACTCGAGTAATTTTGAACATCGTTGACTTTATTTTAGAATATTTGTATCTCTTCAGTTTTGGAATAATCTATTTGATTGCGTGTTAATCTACCATAAATAATCCTGAAATTCTTTATTTTAATGTTTACTGTATTTTGTTAATAATTGAATATGACTGAGCTCAGGATCGAACTAGAACAGTTCAGGTTAGGTAGATGTCTAATTGTGATCGATTTTTAAGAGGTTCTATGGTGTACTAAGAGTATACTTCATTTAATGCTTCAGTGTTTTTTTTCTAGTTTTTAATTCCTTTACAAAGAAATATCTTATATCACCATCTATAATATCTTCAATAAGGAACATTCATGACCAAGCGCTTCGTTAACGATGCTCTTTCAGAGCTTCAAGATGCTAATCGAAGTCCAATATATGGCTATCAACATTTGCATGTCACATCATTGGAGCAAGCTATGAAAACAATTCTTCCAATTCTTCCTGAGATCGAGAAATATGTTTTTCTTGCTAAAAAAAATTGCAATCAGGATTCATCTGTACTAACTTGGGATGAATCAGCGGCAATCTATCTATATTCAATGCCAACAGAATTTTTCTTCCATTTAAACAAATTTCTTCGAAATGAAAACCGGAATGCTTTGAAGCCATGGTTCGCTTTTCTTAAGCTATTTCTAACTGCTCTCGAGAAATTACCATCTTGTAAGATCGTCGTCTGGCGAGGTGTTGAAGGCGCTGTCGGATCGGCATTCACTGACAATGATATGCAAATATGGTGGAGTGTGAACTCTTGTTCAAAAGCACTTAATGTCGTTGAAATATATTTGGGTGAGACGGGTACTGTGTTTGCTATTGATGCGACAAATGCCAAAGATATTACAGCATTCTCCGCATTTCAAGAAGAACAAGAAGTTATTCTTACACCTGGTAGTCGTTTTCGTATCAAATCCAAATCGCTCAACTTCAGAAATAGTCTCTATATTGTACATTTGGAAGAAGAATCTACATCCACAGATCAACACCAGGCGTAAGTTTACATGAGATATATTATGAAATCGATAATAGTAATGCTTATCAAGAGAGATGTCTCTACTTAGTAATTAGTACCGACTTTTGAGGATAAGTAGGATTTATCTTTCCATAAATAATGTTACGCCTGAATTTGAGTAACAGAAAGCACTATCTTAACTTCTCTATAAGACGATAATATTCTACAAGTTTTAAATAATCATTTAATAGGAGAATACATCCTATTCCACGATGCTGCAGGTTGTGGAATCGATTCCGCTCCAGAAACCAGTTCCACCAATTCCGGAATTGCATCTAATACAAAACCTGTTCAATTCTGGAATCCAAACACATCATTCCTGCAACTCCAGAATTCGAAACCGCAAGCACCTTACTACATCCAGCTCATTCATCCAATTCGGTTCGATTCCCGATTTTGGTTGTGACTTATTTATGCGTAGATATCATCCTATAATGTCGACTGTATTCCACCACGGAATTCTGGAATTACATCAAACAGGAATTAGATAGAATTCCACAGCATTTCCACCGATTCCGTCCGATTTCGGAATTTGGTTGTGGCTTATTCATGCGTAGATATTATCTTATAATGTCGACTGAATTCCGTCACGCAATTCCGGAATTACTTGAAACAGGAATTCGATGGAATTCCGCAGAATTTCTACCAATTCCGTCCGATTCCGGAATTTGGTTCTAGTTTATTTATGCTTAGATATCCCTCTATATCGTCGACTAAATTCCGGAATTACGTGAAACAGGAATTAGATGGAATTCCGCGGAATTCTCACCAATTCCGTCCGATTCCCGGAATTTGATTGTTGGT
The DNA here is from genome assembly GCA_022393335.1 of Macrotrachela quadricornifera. Taxonomy (NCBI): domain Eukaryota; kingdom Metazoa; phylum Rotifera; class Eurotatoria; order Philodinida; family Philodinidae; genus Macrotrachela; species Macrotrachela quadricornifera. Next base: position 167,134 of record JAJEKB010020027.1, read on the forward strand.
TTTCATGGTTAGATATCAGTTCCAACCATCATCTGAATTCTGGGAAGAAACGGGAGAGTAAAACTCGAAAGTTCTATTCTAGTTTGAAATCATTCTAGTTCTGAAATGTTTTAGTTTTTAAATCTTCGATAAATAACTATGTGAATGGTTAAAGTTTTTTCACGTGTTGAATTATTCACACGTTTAATTTTTCAACTATTCAATTGGCGAAATATTCAACGACTGAATTTCTGAAGTATTCCTGTTTCCTAATTTTGAATTTTCCCAATTTTATAATACTAAAAAATGCGCTCTGTTGCCAATAGTACGAGGGCTGCAAATACCTGGAGCTGTATCTGTGTCGATTCAATGCCCAAAAGTGCCCCATTGCAGAGCTCAAACTCACATCTAATCAGCCTTCACTTGAAATTCGGTGAACAGTCATGCAAGGCCGCGTCTGTGATCGTCCCCGCCAGCTTCATACTGATTGGCGGCTGTTACTGTGCGTGGCATTCTCATGCATTTTCCTGTCCCTTCCCCTCCGTGGCACCCTCATGCAGATCCCCGCTTCCATCACTTCGTGGCACCTTCTTGCAGATCCTCACCCTATCCCTTCCATGGCACCCTCATGCATCTCCCTGCCTCTTCTCCTCCTTGACACCCTTACGCAGCTCTCTGTCTTTTCCCTTCCCTGGCATTCTCATGCACACCCCCGTTTCCACCCCACTGTGGCACCCTCATGCAGGCACCTGCCCCTTCCCTACCGTGGCACCCTCATACAGGCACCTGCCCCTTCCCTACCGTGGCACCCTCATGCACAATCAATACTTGCATCGTTGAATGATAAAGAATTCAAAAGTTGAATTGTTGAGAACTTCCAAAGTTGAAACGGAGTCGAAGGACGAAATGACGTATACAAGAAGCTTCAATATCAATAGATGGTGCAATTCCGAAATTACATGGAATTCCTATCAATTTCGCTTTTTAGCGATACCGGAATTGCGTGGCGGAATCGAGCGGCCGAATAGTGCATATAAGAAGGTTTAATATCAATAGAAGGTACAATTTCGGAACTACACGGAATTCCCACCAATTCCGCGTTTTAACGATTCCGGAATTTCGTGAGGGAATCGAATGACTATATAATTCATATAAGAACGTTCAATATCAATAGACGATGCAATTCCGGAATTACAAAAAATTCCTAGGTATAGGAGGGAATTGCGCTAAACGAGTTTCAGAACTGCGGGAATTATATCACTCGATTCGGGAATTGAATATGCTTGCGAGCAGAGGAATTTCGGAATTGGTGGAACTGATTCCGGAATGTGTAACATCGCGGAATAGGATGACTACTCTTTAATAGCATAAAAACCTATGAAACAAATATTACAAGAAAACGCGATGATTGGGCATGTAGACTGAAATATTATAGTATCAAATGTGTCATATGTAAAAAATTGTTTTTGAGTTACAGCTGAAAAGGTATATCCACAATTTACACAACTTGTAGTAGTAGATACTCCTGACTAATCAATAGTCACCTGACCACTGACATTACATCAAAGAGAATCTCATTAATTTCATTTAAAATAAGTAAAATTCAAGTTAATAATTATCTTTGTACGTCTAAAATCGAGTATTTTTCACTTAAGCTAGTACAACATCAAAGCACAACCAACTTAGTAGTAAAAGAAATGTTAGAAACTTTACTTTTCCATCGACCGACTGTCCATTTATTGATACACGTTGCAACATAAACATATATTTTTTATTTAGTTCTTCTAGCAGCCGATCAATGGAAACACTCTTTAATTGGGATATATTTCCTCTATATGATGCTTTTGCCAACCAAACTAATCAAACTGTCCACAGCCACTCTATTATGGATGCGTTTTTTGGGCTCGATCCTTCTACCAACCCAACTAATCAAACAGTCCAGAGACAATCTAATATTGATGCACACTCTCGGCACGATGCTTTTACCACTCAAACTAATCAATCGAATAATACTCAATTGTCTCAAGACCCATCAACCATTAATAATACCAACGCTTGTTCGATATGGGAACCACGTAAGTAAAGGTTAACTCTCAATAAATTGATCCTTATTGAAGTTGAAGCAAATCGAGCGTATATAAGTATATAAATGAAAAGTTTATATAGATCTGATGATAAGTATTTAGATTTAGTTTAACAATACTATTCGATAGAACCTCAGTCGCTCATATTCAGTTTAGATCGCAATATAGAGCACCTCTGATTTAGGCGGATAAATGACAAAACAATCGATGTTTTTACATGTAAGAGAAGCGCATCTTATGATACATTAGAGAAAAACATTTTTGTGAACTAAAAACAGATTGGTGAAATTTAACATTTGTAAAATTACTTTTAGCATAATAAAAACGCACACTTTCTACACGTCGTCAGACATGAACTTTTGCGTTAATTATCTGACCGGGTAAGAATGATTTATTTTTATGCATGAGATATAGTTAAATCCTTGAATAAATCTGTTGGCAGCATATCAAACATTCTAACTATACAAGAAGAAAGCCGTAGTTCTGAAGAGGCAATTAGTATTTGATTCTCTTCCACAGGAATTTATACTGCGTGCTGTCATATCCGGAGAGCGTTCATGAATCTATGTTTCATGACACTTCGTCTATTTGAGAAAAGAAAGGAATACATAAATCACAGTGCATGGTATACATATAAGATGTTCCAAAAGTATCATCCTGGTAATTTGTTTGTATAACTTTATTATTGATTGGATTTTCTAGATTAATGTTTGCTTGCATAGTAGATAAATATATCAAGTTTTATTTCTACGAATAAATTTTAGAAGTACTGTAAAAAGCTAATGTTTTTAGCCGTTATAAAAAAATGTATGAATGATTCCTGTTTTAACTATTTGAATTTTGATTTCATGTAATTCAATGCTTTTTGCTGAAGGTATATCAAAACAGAATTCTATAAAATGACTATTCAAGTTTATAGCAATTTCAAGATCTTAATAATCTAATGAATGGAAGCAATTAAAAAAAGAAATGTTATACAATATTCTTTTAGAAATAGATATCAAGCAAAGTTCTTGTATTTCAGTTAAAGACATTAGCTCTCGACGGTAATTATGAAATTTATTCGTAGAAATAAAAACTCAGTCTATTTACTATTGTACAAAAAACCTAATTAAGAAGGTGCGATCAATAGTAAAATGATATGTAAAAATTATTATGAAAGGATTTGTATGACGCCCTCTATTACAAATTCTTACATTCTAGACTTTTGACACAACAAACATACTAAGGAGAGTATATGTATCACAATACATGATTGTAAATTGGTGAAGCGACTCGTAAATACAGACCGAAAGAATCTATTTGATGGAGTAATTTCTTAAATTCTGACGTTATGAGGATCATAATAACGCCACAGTACATTTCGTACTCGTATTCACACAGTTTCGTTCGTCTGAGAGAAAGAACACATGCGAACTGTAGTACAATTTTGAGAAAATTGTCTATGAAAACAGATTCATTTTCTAGAAATCATCTCAGATTAAAGCAAATTCTCCATAATAGCGACAATACTTCGATATCTCCATTGAAAATTGTAAAATTCATTTATTGTAGCGGTTGCGCTTAATCTGGCATCTTCAGTCAATTTTCAATGTATAACCCAGAAACCATTTAAAGCTCGATCACTTCCCAAAGAAGTGAAATATGGCAGATCAGAAATTATGAGTACAAACAATCAGTTTTTGCTCCTGTGTGGTGATAATAACTTGCATCTATTTGATAACAACCTGAAGCTAGTTAAGTCGACCAGCAAATCATCGATATCTTCTCACAATTTGGTTGATATAGCATGGTGCGAATCTATTCAGAGGTTCATCGTTTTAACCGACCACCAAGCATATGCATTCGATCCAGTTACAACTCAATTATCATCCATTGAAAGTGTTCGATTACAAGGCAATGAGCGTCAATATGTTTCTTGCACATGTTCAAATGACAAACTTTTCATTGTCACATCAGCATCATATTATCCAAGCTACTTGCATCACTACAAGCTGCCAGGAATCATTTTTGTTTCTCGATTGACTGTGACAGATCTGATTGGCTCTGATCCACCTCCAAAAAATAGTTGGTGTATTAACTGGGCAACAAAGAAACAGGAAGATGACCAACGTAAAATAACTTCGGTACGATATAATCGACAAAGACTTGGTATGATGATGGAAATCGAAAATGACCACTTCTTGTATGTACTCGATTTAACTCAGCAACCCCTCAGATTTGCTAAAACAGAGCTACCATGGAGCAATGGTCGATTCTCACAACTTGCACACAGTGGTGAATGGCTCGTTGTACACGATAGATACGGGGATAAATTCATTCAAATTGCTCTTGACTGTCAATTTAAATCAGAATGGGAACCGAAAAATTATTCACAAGATAGTTTCTTCAGCTTTTCAACAGGCTTTGTGAATCTTAAGGGTACTGTGACTAATGCAATCATGTTCGGTTCATCTTATCTGGTATTATTTCTCGATGATACACTCGCATTGTATCAAGTATGATTTGATTTTATCAACTGCATTCTTTTTTACATTATTAACTATAATAAAAATAAAAGATCATTTTACACTAGTTGATTGCATGAATGCACTCGTCATTCTTGTATACACAAGATATCATTTTATATCGATCAATTTATATGTACCAGAGATGAGCACAGGACGACTTTTTCTGTCCTGTCCTGTCCTGCTACAACATCGTCCTGTCCTGAGCGACAGGACAGGACAGGGCGATAAGCAGGACAAACACAACATCTTTAATTTTTGATTAAGTGAAGCATATACTAGATGTTTCAGCCATCTTATAACCAATCTATTTTGTTATTTCTTCAAATATCACAATATCATTGTTGAGGAAAACTTAACTCAATAAATAAAAATAGATAACGCGATAAATTATTTTTCAATAACACACATATCATAGAAAAAAATAGGATGAGCCGTAATTGAGCTCGAAATGTTTAATTAGTAAGAAAATGCAGGAAAATGAGCTCGGAAAATTCCGTTCAACACTAAAGTTACGAAATAACAGGAAAAGAGCTCGGGTTGGATACAATAAAGAGAAAAGACGCAATATCATATGGTATCTTATGAGCGTACGAATAAACAGGACTCTTTGTGACCAAAAGATATTTTCCAATATGATATTTATTATTTATTAAAGAGAATAGATAAACATAGGACGAAGGTGTAGTATAAATTAGTCTCTTAACAATGCGTGTTTAGCCTTTTTTCTTCGACCTTTAGTATTTTGTTTTCTAATTAATTGTAGAATTGTCCGAACTTCCCAAACCGTCATAAGACATGTTGTGTGGACACATGAATACTCTTTAAGACCAAATTTACACGAGCAGAATATTGGAGGTAACATCTTAGAATAATTAAATATTTGTGCAAAACCCAACCACTGCTTGAAATAATTATACGAAGGCCAATTCATATAATGAAGATGATTAACACAAGTACGAATATCCATATGGAGTTCTTTCGAAGGATCTTCTTTGTGCTAACAGATGACTCATTTTTCTATTCTACTCATCCATTGTTTTCATCATATATACTCGTATATTTTATCACATGTATACATGTATGGATGAATCCGTGGGGTTTCTACCACTTTTCTGGAAAAAATTTTTTTCTTCGATTTTTTTAGTCTGGTTAGACGTAACATCGTCGGAAACGGTCTACGGTAACAATTAAAATCTTTTTGGACATATCAAATATGGAGAACCACATGACTTTTTAGGAACACCTCACACATATAAAAGGTATCCTATAAGAAGTTGTCAATGATATTTTTCATACTTTTCTGGACGCAGAGGGCTGAAATTTTGATCACATGTATATCTAAAAAAGATCTTTTATTTCTGTAAGTTTCAGCTCTCTAGCTAAAACTATTGGTGAAAATACATTGACAAGACTGAAATACATAAGTTTTCGTACATTTTTTTGTATATTTTTATTGTAAAATTATTGCAAAAACCGAGTACACTAGATGATATTTCATCAGTAGTTTTAGCTAGAGAGCTGAAACTTTTAGAAATAAAAGATCTTTATTAGACATACATGTGATCAAAATTTCAGCTCGTTACGCCAAGAAAAAGTATGAAAAATATCGTTAACAATTTAATTATCAGCTATTATAGGATACCCTTTGCACGTGTGGTGTTCCTAAAAAATGATGTGGTTCTTCATATTTTATATGTTCAAAAAGCTTTTAATTATTACCTTAGACCATTTTCGACGATGTTACGTCTAACTAGACTATTAAAATAAAAAAAGAAACGTTTATTCATAATATTGGAACAGAATACTGTTTTTCCCGAAAGTGGTAGAAATCCCGCGGATTCACCCATTTGTTAAATAGCTTTGCAATAGTTTTGAAGTCTATTCTTCTTTGTTTCTATTTCAATTTGGATAAGATAAATGATTTTAACTTTTATTGACCAAAAAAAAAGCTTACATAATGAACAAAAATAATGAAAGTTTTATTTGTTAGTCTATTAAACCTTTTTTAATATCAAACAGGTGCATACATATTGATTAGGATTAGTAACTAAATCAGGTTTTTCTTTTAGTTTATCCTCGTAAATAACCCAAAAATCTTTTAATAATTCATCAATTTCTTCTTGTGAACGCCCATTTTTTTCCAATATTTGTTTAATTAATGGGTCCATAGTACTTCGAAATACTTTTGTAAATATTTTAATCAATAAATCAAATGATAATTGTCCATTGTGATACAATTCAAGTATAGGTAACTCTAAATGAGCTGGTTCAGCTTTAACCATTTGTAATGAACATCGATCGAATAATTGATGATCAATACATTCTGATAATGAACGAAGATATATAGGAACTGTTAAATCTAATAATTCTTGTTCATTAAATAAGGTTTGCGCACACATATACATTACATCAAAATAGTTTCCTGTACTTTCTATTCCTTCCTCATCAATACCTGGAATACTAAGAATAAGAACACCACCAGATACAAGTTCATCAGAACGATGTTCAATAAATGTGTTAAAATCAAATTTTGCTTGATTTTTATATGCATGAAGTTCATCATCATCATCAGCATATGTATGAAAACAATGATTTTTAATATTACCAGGTAATTTTGATAACCAATGCATTGATGATGCTGTAAAACCTAATGAAAGACTATTTGATGGAAGACATCGTTCATAAAATGAATAACCATTAGCTACACCTTGATATGATTTATCTTGTGAAAGAAGAAGAAAAAGTGTTGTCCAATCATTTGTTGGAAGATCATTATGAACAATAAGTGGAGGTGTATAAAGTTTATTTGTTTTTTTAAGATATTCAATAAATATTTTCATGGCTTTTATTGAATTTCTTCCTTGTGATGCACCAAAATCAGTAATAACTAATGATGAAGATGAAGATGAGATATCAAATTCATTAATACCAATTTCAATATATGGTATCATTAAATTAATAATAGCAAGTTGAGGATCAGAATTTTCATTATAACTTTCAGACATACCTACTGTTGAACCGGGATTTGTTGCCATTTTTATTAATGATTAAAACTACAATAGACTAAAAAAAAAAGAGATCTATGAGAATATATTACATCATATTATTCCTTTCGACTCATTCTCAAAAGAAATACAATCTCTTTTTTTATACATAATTACCAATAAATGCGCAAGAAAATAATCTTGTTCAATCATTTAGATAGCCTGACTATTTATTATTGTCATACCTATTTAATTCAATTGCAGCTATTTAATGATTTGCATAACTGTCTAATTGTTCGAATGGCCATCGAACGGTTTTTAGGAGAACGAAAATATTTTTCTATGTACTATTTATATAGTAAAACCTCTGTTAAGTGGACATCTCCATATTACGGAACGAATTTAAATACTTCTTTTTAACTATACATCAATTATTTATACCAGTTTTCCAATTTTTCTTTTGATCAGAGAAATATTAAGTCATACTTTGCGACTTGAAACAATTAAAAAGACACTGAAAAATATCTATTAATCCTTACAACCATGGAAAGCACATACTTCATTAACACCACTAATAAAACAAACAATCTCCTTAAATATTCATCCTACATTACTAATTCCTCAACGAGCAGAAATGGGGAAAAAATACGATTTAAAAATTTGGTAGATAGATGAGGAAATATTTGGAAATTCGAATGTTTTTGTAGTTTGATGTACTTCGTGAAGCCATTTAAATATGTTGAAGGACCAGATTGGTCTAGATAGTTAGAAGTTTATGCCGATGAGCACATTAAAAACCTTTTGAAATTGTCAGATACTCAAGCTTGCTGCTTTCTTTAGTGTCAAATATTTTTATACATGTTTACAACTCATCAGAAATTTATTTCAAAGTGTTCATTTTTGCGAAGTATAGAAAAGAGCGAATGAAATAAACGTGATCATTTTACACATAGATATATTTGTATAATTATCAACATTATCCACATTACGGCAAACCCGAATATCTTCTTTATGTTTCTGAGAATACATCTTTCAAGGTATTTCATCTCGAAGAAGAAGTATTCAGATTCAGAATAACAAAGAGGAATTGAGAGACTGTATTTAGTGAAATAATTATGAAAAAGAAATAAAGAAGAAAAAAGAACAGAATTGCTTACTTGTTTGATCGATGAATAGAAATGGTATTCAATCGCTGGAAGTAACAGTGAATTTATATATTCATTGAAAGAAAGAAAAAAGAAAAAAGAAACGAAATTGAATACTTCGTTAGAAAAAGAACCTCGTTGCATTTGATCTGAGTCGAGTTGACCTAACAATGTTTGATTCTGATGGATTATTCATGCTTTGCTGCCTCATACTATTAAAGAAAAAACAATAAAATAGGAGAAAAAAAGACGTGATATATATCGTCTTGTTCTGCTAAGCTTTTTCACGGTCGCTATTAGAACTTTTACATAGAAAAAAAACATACAAAATGCACTTTGTACTATTAAATCAGTCCTTTTCTTTTATTGAATTTTAATCGCGATTGATGATCTTACAGCAGGAGCTAATAGTTTTTCTTTCTAGCGTTCTAAAACAAGAATTGTTTCTTTTATCTGGCTTATCACCATCTTTCAGCATTTTTCTAAACTGTATACGACGTAGCCATAAACTTGGGTGGAATTCATCGTTTCTTCTGCTCTACTCCACAAACATGCAATTTGTTTGTGCTTACCTGTGAAAACTATTATTTTATGTTGTTGCTTCAAATCAAAAGACACGATAAAAATAGTAGATTCCTTTTCATTCTTTCTTGGCAATAGGTAATACATCATAATGTGAGTAAATAGTAACGCATGCAATGCTTCTTGTCATAGTTACATACATCAAAGACATTATTTTCATCCTTCAATGTGTCTTTAATAAACAAAATATCGTTCGATTTAAAGTCATCGTGACAGACAGAACGTAAAAGTACCAATAAATGAATCGAAGTCTCCTTGTGTTGCGCACAAGAAAAATTGACAAGGCAATTCTACTAGTAATGGTCGATGTAAAATAAAAGTAATATAATATAAATTTTTCTTTTTCAAATATAACCGAACATTTCGATCTTTATATGTACAGTAAGTACGATAATGGTAAAAAATTATAACGTATTAATATCTAAATGAATATCTTAAAATAAAAACTTAGACAATAATAATTAAATGATAAATTATAACTAAAGCAATAATCAATCAATATTTTTCTATTATAGGTCTGAATATTGTTAATAGAACATTATGGAAAATATGAAATAACATATATAATTACTTCTAAACCTCTATGAAAATTTAAAGAGTTACAACGTGGTATCAAGGCTTGCAATTACTGTTGTAAAAGAATGGTACTGAAGATATAATATTTTGCTCAGCAAATAAATAAAAAAAACGAAGATATTATTATATAGGATGATAGAAAACTCTGAGCATTTTCAGAATATATAAGTGTTACGTCAAAAGTATCGAATGTAACTACGTATTTCTAGACGAATGTATATATTCATGCATGACAAAGAAAAAAAGAAAGTAAAGTTGAGAAGAACGGATTGAAATATATAAAAAACAAGAGAAGAAAAGAAAGATGGTAGATCAAAGCAGTGTCACTAGGTAGTCAGGTCTAGTCGAGTTCATTCTCGAATATTTGCGATTGTGGAGAACTAATACCTCTAGCCATTAGATCATGTCGTCTAATATTGTCATGAAATTGAACCATCAGGAGAATTGAAAATAAGTTGCTACGCAATATCAATAAATGTGGATGACTTGGTGGAAACGATTTCTTTCATATTTCGAGTGCTTTCTCCATGTGTGAAAGAGCACTTGAGCTATTTCCCATTAGTAGATGCATCATACCAATATTATTGTGCGTTTTACCAAGATCTGGATGATCTCTTGGTAGACATTGCTGTTGGATGTCGAGAGTCTTATTAAAATGTAAGAGTGCAGTTGCATTGTTGCTTATCAACTGATATATGAGACCAATGTTGTTGTGAAGTAGAGCAATATCGGGATGATTAGATGAAAGGGTCTTTTGTTGAATTTCTAGTGCCTTTTCAAAATGTATAAGTGCAGTCGGCCATTGTCTTATTACTTGATGCATCTCGCCAATATTATTATATGATGCAGCCAAGTCAGAATGGTTCAATGGTAATGTTTTTTGTCGAATTTCGAGTGCTTTCGCGTGGTGTAACAGTGCAATTGAATACTCGCCCATTGATTCGTGTATTTCCCTAATATTATTATGTGCTGTTCCTATCTCTGGATGATTCCATGGAAGATGTCCCTGATCTATTGCAAGCGCCTTTTTTAAATATGGAAGTGAATTCAAATATTCACCTGTCATCCAATAGACGCTGTCGATATTATTATAAGTCCTCGCTAGATCAGGATGATTATCTGGTAGTGATTGCTGTTGAATGGTAAGCGTTTTGTTGAAATGGTTCAGTGCTATTGAATATTCTCCCATTGAGAAACGTACTTCGCCAATCTTGTTGTGCAATGATCCAATATCAAAATGAGTAGAAGATAGCGATTGTTCTTGAATTCTTAGCGCGTTTTCATAGAAAGAAAGCGCTAATTTTTTATTACCCTTCTTAGTTGTGATAATTCCCATCCTATTGTGATACTCTGCATCATCAACAATATCGGTAATCGATGTTGACTCTAATGTTGCTCTATATATTTCTTCAGCTTTGTTGAATTCACCCATTTTTAACATTAAATGAACCAATGAATCCCATTCTGTTTTATCTTCGATCTCTTCACGCATGTAATTGGTGAGATTCTTCAAGTCTTCATTCTGTTCATTCGTCAATGAAAGTTTTACTTTCCATAATCGAGGATCGATTTGATTCAATTCACCAATTCGAAAAACAGTATGCATCGAAAATAGAATTTCTTCTTCTGCGCCTGCAAAATGACTTAGATCTTGAATTGATGCAAATGGAGTCGTAGCAATCAACGGATCGATATCTATTTGAAATAGAATACCTATTAAGTCAGGATCCTGTTGAATAGAATCTGCATAGAAATATCCAACTTTTTGATTAAAGCTTGTAGACAGAAAATTATTGAATGATAAAAGACCACCTTTGCTCTTGCATAATTTCTCAAATTCAGCATTGTTCATACCTTGACCTCGATAAGCAATCAATGGTTTTGAATAACATGCATTTAAATATAGTTGTTCGATTTGTCGATGAAGATTTTGAATGAAAAAAGCCATTTTGAGAATAATATCAATATCTTGCGTTCGAAGCGCTTTATTGAGCATTGAATAAATAAAACAATCACGAGTATACCATTCAATAGAAAGTGTTGAGTTATATTCTTGTTTAAATTTTTCAATGAGAGATAATTCCGACTTCTTGTCTTTGTATTTTTCTCGACAAAATCTAACGAAATCTTTTTTGCATTTTCATTATTATTCATAGTGAGAAGAATTTCTTTCAGTAATTGTGGATACATGAATGACTGATCGAGTTGAATTAAGCCACGTGCAAACGAAGGAGAAACAATACTGATCGGTGTTAGATTATTATCAGTTTGGTAGATGTGTCGCTTGAGATTATCACATAAGGATTCAATTTGCATGAAAAAACCTTTAACTTTTTGATGTTCTGTAATCCACGATTCATATACTGTCTGATCAGGACAAAATACATAGATTGCACATAAATGTGAAATATTATGAATGCCTGTTACAAGTTGTTGTCCGAGAGAATTGGATACAATCATAAAAATTTTTTTATTTTCGATATTAGTCATATAATCAACACATTCATCGATATAAGTGAATATTTCGATTGAACTAATAACTTGTTGAAGTTGACTGATCGAACGTTGATAATCACTACGAGATTCATCAATATCTTGATCAAGCCAGATGACAATAAAATTTTTCAAAATACATCGACGAATATGTGGTATTGTCATTCTTCCTGCAAGATTTTATATAGATCAGTCTTATAATAGATTCGTTTCGTTGAATTAATGTTATGTCACAATAAATAATAATACTTATAAAATACTGAGGAATTCAAATAGATTAGAAACGTAATACAACTATTCGTTATTTGTGCTCGTAATAAAATCCTTGTTGTTGCTTTTATGGACACATATATATAATAAATATGTGAATTGATAACGATGCTCTTAATATATTGTGTCGTCTGCTAGAAGGTTTATATAGTTGTTACTAATATTTGCTCGTTAGCAGTACTCCGTGTGATAAAGAAAATCGAAAAGAAAGTATAGACGGAAGATAAATTGCAAAGAAAAAAAGAAAATATAATACAAAAATTCAAAATAATAAAGGAAAGAAAGAGGAACAACAGCATTACTATTGGAATATGACATCTGCGTATATATTTATATATGGTTTTATAATTCTCTCATGTTAGCTTTTTTCGTTTTTATTGATCTTCTCCTCAATAATATAAATCTGTGAGTTTATGATGTTAAACGTTGTTAGTTCCTAACAGAAAATTTAAAAGCATTTTTTTAAAGTCATCGTTGCTATTCAAAAACAGAAAATTTAGATTTTTTTTTCTGCACCCAGAAAAACCGTTATACAGTGATTCCTTTTTTAATTACTTCGATTTTTTATATCATTCTGATATATAAATTGCTCAGATCTTTAATCATTTACCTCTCACAGTGCATTATTTTGTTTAAGGATGTTCTAGGTTTTGGTTTTGGGATTTCGTCTTTCTATTGAATTAGGATAAGCATTCTTTACTATTGTAAGGACAAAACATACTTTTGTTCGGGTTTTATGAGAGAGGATTAGATAATACATGGATTGGTCCAAATAACATTATGTCTTATCCTTACGATAGTGAAGAGAAGCATTATTAGATGATCGAACTGTGAGCTCACAGTTTTCTCCACTATTGTTAGGATAAGACATAGTATTGTTCGGGCCAGTCGGTTGGCCGTAAAAATGTCGAAAGGGGAAAATGCCGAAAAAAAATATCGACGTGGACAATGATCGAAAACTATTTTTTCAATTCTAACTAGAAATGGCGATAATTTATTGTATGAGATGATACTAACACTCTGATATAAATCGAATATGAGTTAAGAGACAAAAAAAATAAAAAATTCAAAAGTGTCATTTTTTTCGTTTAGCAACTGTAAACGATAAACCATCTAAATATTCCGTAGAGAACAGAAAAGATATATATGTCGTGACTCGAAAGAGAAGGTAGCCATGTAAGAAGAGAGGATGATATATATCATCCTCTAACAATTACTCATCCCCATTAGTAGTAGTTACAAATTTAGACTAATAGAATAATAGGAAAAACACCAAACAACTATAGGTGCTTGGAACACGATTTATTGGGAACATCATTTTTTCCTTTATTGTCCGATTTCTATACTTTTTCATTCCGATTTTAATTTTTCGACATTTTTCCCTGTCAAGAGTTTTTCTTTCGACATTTTTCTCCTTCGATATTTTTCCAGCACACTTACAATACTGGAGAAAAATACTACTAAGTCAAGCAATTGTAAGCTGATGACTTTTCTCTATTATTATAAGGGTGAAGCATCGTGTTGTTCGGTTCATATGAAAGAGGGCCCTAAATAACCCCTAGATTGGCCCGAACAATACCATGTCTTATCCTGACAATAGTAAAGAACACCTATCCTAATTCAATAGAAAGCCGAAAACCCAAAACCTAGAACATCCTTATTAATTTGATTTTTCTCAATCAAGAAACGTCGAAGACTGTATAACGAAGCTTTCACTATATTTCAATTGTTATCTTCCAGTCAAATATCCAGATATCAAATTTAATTACCAGGTCCATAGCTTCTCCCGTTAGCAAAATTTCACTTGGACTTATCGTCAATCTCAACGTTCAGCGAATAACGGTTAAGCTGAAAGTATTTTATTCAATTCATATTTCTGTAAACTTTTAAATGAGCAATACCTCGGATTTAATCAATAAAGTGTCAAGAATCTTCGATTGCGAATCTTTGGACTCGATGATTTGCTTGGTCGACAATATAGAGATGACCATATTGATCGAATGACAAGCTCATAGGATAATTGAATTGGTTCGCTTGAGTTCCTACACCATTTCCACCAACAACAATACTTCCTTGTATTGCATCTTTCGACCAACGCATTATTCGATAATTGGAACAGTCAGCCACGTAAATAATGTTCGATTGATCGACAAATAATCCTCGAGGATCAGATAATTGTGTGAGAGCGTCTCCCTGGCCTTGGCCACCAGCAACGATAATTCCTTCTTTCGCATCTTTTACCCATTTCATCACACGATGATTTTGCCCGTCCGATACATACACTGACTGATCATAGTCAACAAATACAGACAAAGGACAATTAAGCTGATCGAGACGTTGACCTCTTCCACGTCCACCCGCTACCAATTTGCCTTGAGTCTCTCCTATTTTCCATCGCCTTACTTCATGATTTTCCCAGTCAGAGACGTAGAGAAATCCCTCATTATCTATCGTCAAACCAAAGGATTTAACATTGGAGACAATCGTTTCTCCAACTATTCCACCCTGACGTGGCCATCGTACCACTCGTCGATTTTCTCGATCACAGATAATAAGAGAATCTGTTTTTTTGTCTACAATCACATCAGTTGGACAATTCAATTGATTATTTTGATCCCCTTGTCCATTTCCACCAGCTATCACTTGTCTACTCGTTGCTCCATGCTTCCATTCCACAATGCGATGATTCAATTGATCAGCGATAAGGATATTTTGATCATCATCAATATATAAACCGAATGGGTAAGAGAGCTGATCGAGTCTATGACCTTGTCCTTGACCTCCAGCTATCGTGATTCCATTTTCTCTCCATATAGCATCCGGTGGAAAGTCGATTTGCCGAACTTGTACTGAAATCAAAGAAAAAAAGTGAGACTTACTGAATGTGAAATGTTCATCAATTCAATTATTAGATAATACAAAGAAAACAAAAGAATCGTCTAATGAAAATTTTTATCAATATAAAATTTGTGACACGATAAATAAAAATTATTAACTTTGTTGCAAGAAAACGAGAATAATTTCCTCTGACATTCTAATTTAAAATTAATATTTTCTAAGGCATTCAATATTTGCAAAATATGAAAATCTTACATTCGAATGTCAGTCTTGTTTGATCTCTAAAACGCATAAATCCACTTCTTCATTCATTTTCCATTTCCATCATGAGTCTCACTTCTCAATATTAAGAAGAAAATGATTTCTTATGACAGTAACATCTCTTGCAAATGTTTTAGCTTCAACAAAAATCGAAAATAATCTTTCGACAAGATTCATTCTCAGGTTTCATTCCCACTTAATTTCTTCAATACTTGTCTTAAATAGTTTGAAATCTTTCTCACCCTCATTGATTGGTTTATTTCAAATGAAAATTGAAATAGTTAGTATCTATTTAGGATCTGCTTAATGATTGGAAAATTGTTTTCTAAGAGAAATATTTGTTTCTCAATTTGTTTTATCTCCTTTCCCACGAGAAAAAGAGTCAATTAATTACTTTATTGAATTTAAGACAACATAAATGATAATAAACAAAATGATTTTTTATATCTGTTAATTTCGTCGTTGAGGTTTCGACTATAAATATCCTCGTTTGAAGAATGGTTTATTTGAGAGAAAAGTTTTCTTGCAAGAACTCGTTAATTGACTTACTTGTTTGTTGTTGTTGTTTGTGAATGTAAATAATCTTATTCCAATCGATTTGATTATCTTGCATAACTTTAATTTTATTGTTATCTTGGATTGTTAATTGTTTAATAGTTTTTTGTAGTTGATTGATTTCTTGTTGAAGATGTTTGAGATTTTCTTCATCAAAATCTTCATCTTCGCGTCGTTGACGAATTTCATTTGTTAAATTGGTGAATTGTTTTGTCACACTTTCTCTTTCCTGATTTATCATTTGTTTAAGTTGATCACGAACATTTTCTGCTGTTTGTTTTATTTTTTCAATTGTTGTTTTTTCCCATTGGTTAACTATGGAAAAAAGATCATTGAAAGAATGTTTTGATCGTGTTATTTGTTGAATTTGTTCAAAAAGTTCATCATGAATTCTAACAATATCTTGATCAAATTCCATAGAGAGCTTTTGTCGATGTTCGAAGTAATGTTTGACACAAAAAAACTGTTGGCATCCCGTACAAGTGGACTTTGGTGGATTTTTACACATTAAACATTGATTTGGTTTGATTTGTGTTGCCATTCTTATTAATTGGAAGATGAATGACTATTGCTTACAATATTAATTAAACGTATTTGATGCAAAGAAGCGTTGTGCAATAAGAAAAAGCAATGTGAGATAAAAATATGACGAAAGATTTTGTTTTTACAGTGAATATTTACTTTTAGTTTTTTCCATTGCGTGTTTACAGTACGATGTTATTTTTTTACTTTGATTTATTCTGTTCGTTCGCGTTTTTTATCAACATGAAGTAAAAAGGATGGAGTGCAGTGGATAAGTGACACATAGAAGAACGAAAAAATAAATGACAACATTGGAGAATAAAATGTGAACGCCGTTATCAAAGATTTATAATGAGATTAACAGTGAATGTCATGTGTCTATATTTTTCTTTGTCAAATATTTCACAGATGAATTTGTGATGGATGATGATTGATTTTTAGTTAATAAATTTTGATAAAAATAATCGATTTAATTCAATTAATGTTAATAGAAAACGAATGAATTGACCACAATTGGATGAAAATGTATGTAAAAGAAAACTTTCGATGCGAAATAGATATTATACAGGACATATTCTTCAATGCAAATCTTTTACAAAATACTTGATCACAAAATGTCGACAATTATTGATCGTTTTTTTTAAAGTGATTTACTTAATAACTTGTCAATCAATAGCTTATAATAAAAAAAAGTCGTCACTATTGGATACAAGGATTTCGGAAGGCATCGATCGGCATAAGATTCATTAAATTCTGAGAGTTCATTTATCAGTGCTTTTGAACTGAGATTTTTTCATGACCCATTTTCAGAAGAATTTTAACACAAATTATATGAAAATATAACTTCAACAAATCTGTATTAATCATAAAGTTTTCAGTTTTTATTATCTTTTCCAACTATTTCTTTGATGAGATTTTTGAAGAATATGATCAATTTTATAAATATATATGGTGTTTGAAGTAATATTTCGTATCGAAATTCTTCTAACAAGTACTTAAAAATGATGATAAAAAAATATCAATCTAAAAGCACTGATAAATGAACTCTCAGAATCTAATGAATCGTATATTTATCAATGATGAAAATTGAAGATTTCTATCTATTTTCATTCTTGAGATACTCGCCCGAGAGTTTGTCTTTTTTATTTCTTGCATCTCCATCAGAGAGATTATCTTCGACATCATTTGAATGAGTTGATAGGTAATGGCAATGTTCGGTCATCTGTATTACAACGTCATGACAGATCGATATTTGTTTGTGATTTGGTATTGCAGTTAGACAAATGTTTTTTTTTTGAATTAGTGCTTATTGAAGTATATGAATTGTAAACGAGTGTTTGTTAAAAAGACAACATCGAAATTTGGTTTTCAGAGATTTCAATTACTTCTTAGTTTACTTTTCAAACATAATAAGTTAATTTAATATGGCATTCAACGAGACGGATTTTAATTTCATCTTTAATAAAATGGTTTAGATCAGTTGATAGTAGAATGCCGTATATAAGAACTTGTAACAAGACCAATTTATTAGATAAATAAAAAAGAAGAAAAGAAAAAAAAAACATTACAAATTCATCGACAGGAATTATTATTACAACAAAAAACTTCATCAATATGATTTTATGAAAAACAAAAATTGGGAATGATTCATATAGATCGAATTTATTTTAAACACATAAATTTTCCGAACGAATTGTAATAATGAAAATATTGTTCATTATATACATTTTTTTCCATTTTCAAACATATTCTCTCACTCTAATAGAAATATTATAAACTTATTACTATAATGACATTTGTCTCTGCTCATCTTTTTATCTATTATTAATCATTGTCTTATTAAGAATCGAAATCTATTCACAATTAAATTCTATGTTTAACCATTCTATCATTAATTATAATGACACTTTTCAACTAGAAATTTTGGTTTTTTTTATTATTAATTATTCCCTTTTCTATTTACAATTTATCCACAATCGAATCAAAGATAACATACCAAAACAAAACGCTCACATATATCTACAATGTAAGTAAATATCAGGTAAGCCAAACGTAAGAATATGTAGAAAAAAATTGAACATCTGCATTATAGCTCGAGCAAACGAGTTAATTTTTTTTTTTTTAACGATAGAAATATATTCAAGCTTTATATCTATAAAGACATGGTTAAAGAGACTCTTTATTAAGTATCACAATTGATTTTAGAAACAAAAAAATTTACTTATCTACAGAGAGAAAATAATATAATATTTTTAACAAAGTGAGTTCATGCATATCTAACATGTTTTCTAGTTTTTCTCACTTGTCAATTTTTTTCCTTTTTGGATACAGAAGACTTGTCATGTATTTACTGAATAATAAATTCTATTTTAACATTGACGTCATCTTGCTTATGAAATTTTGAATTACACAGATAGTACACTGCTTTTTATTAACAATCATCCTACAAGGTAATATATTATGAATGGAGTACCTCAAGACCAGTACACAATGTATTGAAATTTGATTAGGAGCAAACCCGATTATGGCATCTTCAAGTTAATGAATGATTACCTTTTCAAAATTGTATATCTTGGGGAAAATAGATTGTTTATAATCAAATATGCATACTATTCTAATGTCTATTTTATCTATTTTTCGGGTAAGGTTTATATGAAAAATTGTTTTGAAAGCACCTTGTCATACGATTATTCATTTTTGATGAAAGTATTAGCTCAATATATGCTGTTAATATCTAAAGGTGTCATTTCATAAGTTATGTTGAAATCTTTCTCAGCAAAAAAAAATTCTTCTTTGTTTATTTTCCTATCATGTACATCTAATTTAGACAAAATCATCAGGTAAGTTATGAATTGTAGAGTCATTCGATCAAACTTTTTTTTTATAATCTCTGTTGTATAATAATCGAGTTCAGAAAATCTTGTATATCAATGAATGAGATATATTATTCATTAAAAATGAAAGAATGACATTTTTTTTGCTAGTATCATTTTACTTTAATAATGATCTTAAAATACTCTTTTATAGTTTTCTTAACTTTTTATTATTGATCAAATATAAAGATTAACAAATAAAACATTGTTTTAGATAATTAAAACTGGTGAAAAAACTTTCTCAATATACTATAACTCGACAACATTATGTCTTCATCGAGTATGAACAATACTAATGCTGAAATTAATGCTATCAATGCTCTTAACAAAAATAGAATCTTGTTTATACAAGTTTGGTGTTTTTTAGTATTTATTTTGAGTACTATCGGTCATATATTAAACATATATGTGTTTACATGTCGTTCACTCTATTCAAATCCATGTTCGCGGTATTTTTTAGCATCAGCATTTAGTGGATTGATTGTTGTTTATATTAATATACCCATACGTCTTCTTCAATATGTGTACAATATAGATATTTTTGCTTCTTCTGATGGAATGTGCAGAGTTTTAAACTGGATTTTACCTTGGGCAAAGTATTAAAGATGTTTGAACAAAACAGATAAAATATTTTTTTTTTGTAGAAATTTAACCCCATGGATTATCGCACTCGCTTCTATCGATCGGTTAGTATTACACTTAAGTAATTAGGATAGCTTGTATTGGACCTAATTGAACTCATTATAAGGAAAAAGTTATTGTATACTGGAATTGAATAAGTTTTTCTGATAAAAAATAACCTAAAGTACTTGCTGGATTTATAACAACGACACTCAAAGTAATTATTGAAAAATTTTAATTTTTAAAATGAGTTTGATAGATTGAGAAAGTACAAAAAGTTATTTAGAAGACCAATTTTTTTGTCTCAATATTTGAACAATGTCTTCGACTAATTCTATGATCTAATTATTTCATCCTAAAAATCTATATGTGAAACGTTTAGCGTTTGGATAATTTTATTTGAGCTTTACCTGCAGTACTAACCAAAAATATTGCTTTCTACTCTCGAATCTTGCTCTTCACTATAGACAAACGTCTAAGAATCGGCTATAAATAATTACAAAGAATGTAGACTAATGATATCATAAATTCAAAATTATTCACGGTAAAATCAAGTTATAACTGGTAGCATCCGGGGATGATTGTAACTCGATATGTAGTAGCAGCACTAGAATTTAAGTGACCTAGTCGATTAGGCTTTGAGAAATTTTTTCGTTTCTCAAAACAAGATAACTAAAAGTTTCTCACTTATTAAGTAATATTTATCAAACAGTTTAGAAAGTTATTTTGGTTTTATATATATGATAAAAGAAATTTCTTTGGAACAGATTTCTATGTAGTTCGAAGTCTACTACTATTCGCGCATGGAGTAGTATTCGCGTTGTTGGTCCTGCTATTTTACTCATGACTTTAATTCTCGGTCTCATTAACGTGCATATACTCATCTATTCTCAATTGAGCAAACAATCGACTTGTATTATCATTCCAGGCATTTACGAAAAATTTTATGGTGCTTTCGGTCTGATCGTATTCAGTTTGGGTCCATCTATCGTCATGCTTTCTTTTGGATTCCTTACTATTCGAAATGTTCGTAGAACAGTAACACGAGTTCACCCTAATAACAACCATATTCAAATTAGAAATGCGTTGCCACAACGTCAGAAGGTAACAAATCGACAATTAATACAAATGATGATACTTCAATGTATATTTTTTACATTGGCTGCAACTCCTAGCTGTGCCTTTTATTTTTATTCATCAAATACATCTACTGAAGTATTGAGCACTTTTCAAAAAGCCAGAGACAGCTTCATTTCGACCGTTGTCACTTTTGTATCCCTCGCCGGACCATGCTTGAGCTTCTATGTATTCACATTGTCAAGTCAATTATTCCGCCATCAACTTATGCATTTATTTAATCGTCGATGGAAAACAATGCTCACAACTGCCATGAATATAAACAATCTACCACAAAGAAATTGATCGATTTTGATTTCAAAATTAAACAGACAACTATTTAAATGTATCGTTTCGTACTTCTAGTCAATGAAGTACATCTCTAATTTCTTCATAAATATTGTTACTGTTTATTGTTGATTTTGTTTATTCACGCCTGTTTCGATTGTTATTCTGTATATGGTTGTGTCTTCGTTTATTCTCTTATTTTTCCACTATTGATTATCAATTAAGAGTTTGAATTAACAAAGAAATTATACTCTTTTCCTTTCTCCTCACTGACGCTAGCTGATATAATCATGGAAACATCATAGGCTGTGACCAATATTTCAATTAATGAAGGACTAAATTTCGACGTTGCGAAAACGAGATGATTTTTTGATAAAAGAAGATTTCTTCTATTTTTATTTCGTCTTTTTATTCCTTGGTATGCTTTATTAGAAAAAATCAAAATACACTACCGGATGCAGCGCAAAAAGCTCTACAATTTTCAAAGAACAATTGTATTTCTACCAGAAAAAATTATTTTGAAAATAAAAAGTATAACTATAAAATAAACTATTCTTTATAAATTGTAGAGCCTTTTATTCCGCATCTTGTGATATATTTTCTTTTTTTAATACAATGTATTATGTGATAATAGAGTGAAATGCAAAACTACACCATTTTTTTATGCTTCTATATTATGATCTAACGGTACCATAGTAGTGAAATCAGGGATGGTCTAGAAGAGCTCAGCTCTCCCTAGAATTATAACCATTCGGCTGTTTCTCTTTTAGATAAAACATTTTATATTTAATTATGAATTACAAAGATATTATAAACAACAATACAAATTTTGTTAATTATTTTATTTGAGTGTGATTTGAACTGTAGTTACCCAATGGGCATTTTGACTACATCACGAACAAACAGATACAGGTAAATTTTGGGTTTCTAGATCCTAATCTTTTTACTCTCAGAAAAAGAAAAGGTGAAAATTAGGCAATATTTAACTGATTATTAATTAACACATTTGTGATGACATGAATATTAATCAATAAATGGAGAAAGAAGACATAGTGTATATTTTAATAATACTATATTTCAGAAATTACTCACAACTTGATTCTAAGTATACTTTATACTGTTTAATTTCAAACATAGTATACATCTTCTTATATGACTATACTTTTCTGTTTTTATCAACTAATCATTCAAATTTCTCAACTTGCTACGAACTGCGCAATATACTTTAGTTTTGATACTATGTATGTCGTTGTCAATGATGATCCTTTTCTTATATTTGTGACGTTTAGATCCTGTTTAACAAAAACTGTAAGGCTTAGATATATTCAAAAATATATATTTGTTAAATACTAAAGGCGATTCTTCGATAATGAATTTATTAGTAGTAATCAAAAAATAAACCAAATTACATTTTCACGACATTTATAACTTCAATTTTGAAAAAATTTACTTTTCCGTGATAGCACACCGATGCATTTTTCGATGTTGTGGCCAGTAATCAGCAGTTGCATAATGTTGTGTTGTCCGTTCATCCCATAAACAAACATCATTTTCACTCCATTTCCATCGACACATAAATTCTGGTCGTTTAGTAACTAAGGAATATAAGTACTTTAGTAATAAATCGCTTTCCTCTTGATTTAATTCATTAATCTTTGTTGTAAAATTACCATTAACATATAGATATTTTTCTTTTGTATGCGGATGTTCACGAATAACTGGATGATGTACTGGTGGATTCTTTTCTACGGCTTCCATATATTTTTCCATATCAGTAGGACCAGCGTTGTTCGGAGGCCTAAATGTGTTTTCCATTGTATGTTCAGCTGTTAGATTACTAAGAATCTGTTTCATGCCATCTGATAATTCTTGCTTATAGATATCAACCATATTTACCCATAGTGTATCACCACCACCTTGTTTTGGTATAATTTTTGCATAGAGCATACCAATAATTGGTGGATTGGACGACCATGAAACATCTGTATGCCATCGATCAGCAAGAGTTCTAAAATTCGGATCAACATTTTGACCATATTCCAAGACACTAACTTCAGGACATGCTTTTCCATGCGTATGAAGTGGATGTACATGTATTGAACCAAATTGAAGTGCAAAATCACGTTGTTGTTCTTGTGTTAAATTTTGATTGCGAAAGAAGAGCACATGATGTGTATATAATGCCTGTTCCAACGCATGTTTTTGATTAGAGGTCAATGGTTGTGATAAATCAATGTTATGAATTATAGCACCGATACTAGGTGTTACAATTTCAATGTTGAGCTGTTCACTAGCAGTCATTTTCTGTTTAAATATATTTTTTTTTGTGATTTAAAAAGCGTAATTCAAACAGAAAATACTCTTTCATCACTGTTAGATAAAAGAATTTTTTCTCTTCTCTAGTAAACATTCAAGATAACGAGACAGATAGGGTCTAATGATATTCTTACAGCACACCAATAGAACAGAAATGTCCATTGCTGTACTGTGACAAACTGCAAAAATATTGCCACGCTCCTAGCGCAATCGTTTTCAGAATCATATTTAGAATCTCACAGCTATGATTGCCTTCAATTAAAACTTTTGTTATTAATCGATGAGATTTGTTGAATTCAAGTGTTGTATTTGTGGTCACTAAAACTGCAAATTCATGCTTTCTTGCAATATGTACGAAAAAAACTATCGCCATCATGCAAGTCTTAATATAGTATGAATATGCTCAGAAGAGTTCGTACCTTCAGCTTAATCTTTCTTAGATATCTGCTTTTTAAGGCAGTTTTTAGTAAAACCCTGTGGTTTCTTCAGGTTCACTTAAAGTTTTGTGTAAAGAAAGATCTCAATGAGATTAGTTTATTTTGAATGTGAAGCATTTTGAGATACCTTCTGTCCCAAGATACGAGTATAGGAAAAATATAATGTTTTTTATATCACTTCACAGCTCAATTGATTTTTCAAATGGACGTGAGAGAGATGACGGTATTGCTAAATCCAGTACGCAATTCAATGTAACATCATAGTAGCTTCGATGTTACCTACAATATAGATTTGAATTTTGAAAAATCAGTTTTGTTGCCTGATTGCCCACTGCGCCCGTGCAATATAACACTTGGTAACCTAAGAGAAGCACTAAAAGATATTTTTTACTCTGGCACAGATTCGAGATTTAAACTCTAATTACTGTCAAGAGAATTTCTAGTTGAGATTTTTTTCGTTAACACCTTTCATAATCTCACCATTCTTTCATGATGTGATGTATTTTTAAATATTTCAAAGAAACTATAGCTATACAATAGAATGCAGAAATACAAGAAGCTTTTGTAAACATATATTGTGTCCATCATATACGCTTATTCATATCACCACATGTGCACATATATGGAAAAAATTGAGATCTTTTCCTGTGATTTTGTTGCTTCAGTATTCAAGAACTTTTTCTCGGGATCATATTCTTGTTAATTAATGTTTGAAAAAAAAAACTCATTTTCTTCATTTCTCTCATTTTCTTTGACTTTTTACTTAGGGCACATCAAAAGTAATGATAGTAACGTTTTAATACTGTATATTAAGCTTGAATAAATTTTTTTTTTATGTAGTTAGAGATGAATAATATACAATTTTCTAGCGACAGCTGAGAAAATTGAATAAAAATACTTGAAAACACAATTTTGGAAAGACCTATAATAAACGATTCGATGAATCTTCATTTCCTCTTTCCAATAATGAATATCACAGTTCTCTATTTTATTTCTATCAAAAGTTATTCAAAAAATACTCATTAACATTTATGAAATGATGACACATGCGAATAAAACAGGTCTTATGAAAATTTTATTATTATAATATCAGTTGAAGTATGATCATATAGCATAGAAATACAGAGCATTCTTTTCTCTATCAAATTATATAAAAAGAAAGTTTTTTGAAATTTAATATACAATATTAAATTATTACTGCCACTACCTTTGGCATACCCTAAGTATATATTTAAATGTAATATTTCTATATAGACGATACTGCATATCAGAAGAATTTAGAGTCTCTACGTCATTATTTATGACTTCTGGCGAATTAAATAATACATTATCAAACAATGAATGAGTGAGAATGGCATATAAGTTTCTTTTTTTAATTCTCTTTGTTGCATTATTTAATCCCTGAGTCTATCGGTCCTAAAGGATCAATTATGTAGTCTGAATATCATTATTAAGTATAAGATATTTATATTATCAAAATAATTTATTTTTTTTTCAGTAAATAGAATATTAATACCCACTAAGGACAATCTTTATTTTTGTTAGTATGCTAAGAGGGTGGGTAGTGAATTTAGGATAGTTATGCCTTTACAGAAAATAATTTTTCAACGACAAATCTAACTAATCTAAACGATTAAAAATATGAGAATATTTTTAACCATAACTAATAAATAGTTTTACGCATATATAACAACAAAAAAAAAGATATAATATTTTGTTCTCTTTTTTTAGATAGAAAAATATCTACAATCATTCAACTTCATATTTATATTATCAATAATTTCCAACTGATTCCTTTTTACAAGTTACTCAATCTTTAGTTATTTTCTTATTATGTCGAATTCAATCACTGATCTAATTGCAAATTTAAATACTGCCCTGTTTTGGATCAATCAAATTATTCCACTTGTTCAAATCATTTTTGGAACATTCGGAAATTTATTCAACATCATTATATTTACTCGTCGTTCACTACGTACCAATCCATGTTCAATATACTTTTTAGCTGGTTCGATTAACAATATTTTTATTATCTATGTACCTTTACTTACGCGTTATCTATCAAGTAGTTGGTATTTAGATCCATCCAATACGAATACTATCTTGTGTAAATTACGGCTTTTTTTCTCATATTCTTCTCTCTCTCTTATCTTATGGTTTACTACACTTGCTAGTATAGATCGATTTCTCTCGAGTTCACACAATGTGAGACTTCGTCGATTAAGTAGTTTACCAATAGCTCAAAAAAGTGTTGTATCAATTACTATATTCATGTTTCTTATTCATGTGCACGTCTTAATTTTTAATAAATCTGATTGGAGTGGGAATATAATCAGTTGCGGTATTTTTTCGTCTGATTACAATATTTTCTTCAACTTGTTTACTGTTGTTATTTACTACATTGTACCAATCATTCTAATGAGCATTTTTGGTATTTTGATGATTCTCAACGTTCGATATAGTCATAATCGTGTGGCTCCTCAAGAAAATAATGCACGAAATGAACGTTTTCGCTCAAATGATCGACAATTGTTTATAATGCTTTTATTTCAAGTATTGATCACTACTCTCATTTCGATTCCTTTTCTTATTTTCAATCTATATAATACAATCGCTATAACCATATTGAAAAATAGACTTTCAATATCTGAATCGGTTATTTACAGTTTTGCATTTAATTTCTTTCGAATCGTATACTATACTAATTCTATTGTTGGATTTTATATTTATACACTGACTAGTTCCAGATTTCGAGCCGAACTGAAACGTTGTATTCAATTTGGATTGAAATTCGCTCTGACAACAATTGGTATAGCACGATGTTCATTGTTGAGAACTCAACGAGCATTAATCGATGAGAATCGAACGGATACCAATAATCTGTTTTTAAAACGAAGTGCAAGACGAAGTGTTGTTCGTGATATTCAACACCAAGAAGCAATGATCAATACCTCTGCAGTATAGACATAGTACGGCACACGGTAAAGTTAGATCATCGTCTACAAACTATACATTGATGTCATTAAAAGAAAATAAATTTCAATTCATTATATTTTGTTGATACTATGAAAGTTACTACACCGATAGATTGTATCAGTATGCCAGACGAAATTGTTAAGGCTGTAGTTTTTCTTGCTTCAGATGTTAGGAATTATATCATTAGTATTGAACTTTCTGGTGATGGATAAGTACTTTATTTAATCTACTTAATAGTGAGAAATAGCTAATTCAAACAGAATGGCAATGGAAAAGTAACAATTTTTGTAGTGAAGATTTTTATGATACACAATAATATATGAATATATATTAATGAAATATCAAAATTGAGTCATTTCATGAACTACTTCTACTAAGTCTGTTTCTTATTTGTTTGAAAAGAAGCAATACAAACGTTTTGCTTATCTTTATGTGATCACATCAATCGAAGATATTTTGAAGTGATGGATAGGTAATGTTTGTGAAATACGCCTAAATCTGATTATGAATTCACGTATCTTCGGTATTCTTTGTTTGGATATTGAATTCTTCACACTGACTGAACTGATGAATACGTTAAGATTATTAACAGAAAGATAATATACATGAGTTTTCAGACAATTTATTCCCTTTTCTAAACGAAAGGGTTATACGGTCGTAAATTTCTTTAAAGTTTGTCTGTCTGCCTATCCTAACCAATCAAAAAACAGCAATGATTATATCAATAATACTACAACGTAAAGTTCCTGAAAACGTTTTTAAAAGGTTTTTGGCGTCGCGAAATTGAACGGTACCATTATTTTTTTTATTATTTTGCAAAAAATTTTGTTTTACCCCAAAAAACTGATTTTTTTATAAAATTTGACCAGCGCGCTTTTAAGGATGAGGAATCAATTAGTGGAATTAGAATTCAAAAGTTTGGAAATCTACTACTTCGTCGACCGAAGGGAGATTGATACGAAAAAAAGTGAAATGCGTTTGTTTGTTTGTGCCAGATCAAGGGTCATCAAAACATGTTCTTAGAGAAATCAACAAGAAATCTCCACTTTGAAAAAATCGAATCTTAATGTTTCAACAAAGGTTCTCGAGGTGGAGGGATCGCATAGTAACATTAATTTTTGATTTTTTTAAATAAGTTTTTTACGAAATAACGATTTCTCTCGCGGATTGGAGGAGAGATCATATAACATAAAATAAATTTGTAGTTATGCAGGTATGCTCTCTTCTAAGGCTGCTCTGTATCATTCTGTATTCAAGTCAATCTGAAAACGTTGTCAGTTAGATTAATATCAAAAGCTCGTAATATTCTAGTTCAAAACTATATATTCGTTATCGAGCACGGAATATACGAATTCGAAGTCAATAAAAATGTTTGCGATCTATTTTTTAGGTTTCTTTGATGAGCTGCTGGCTGTTTTAAGCTTGACTCATAGATATTCGAAGGTCGTGAATCTATTTTCGATATTAATTCTAATATAAACAGTTTTCTTTGTTGATTACTATATGTAGAATCTTCGAGTGAGATTTGCACAAAAATATGTAAAATACAAAATGACTGTTTGAAGTTGTGTTGTTGAGTCTCCATAGATATCAACCGTAAAATTATATTCCAAAATAGGTGAAGCTCTTTCCCAGAAAATATCCAGTAGCTTTTTGAGAAGAGTTTAAATGAGATGTATCCATTAACCTAAGAGCTGAACTAACATCGATTGATGTGGCGGCGTTAAGTATGCAAACGACTAGACGTTGATTTAAAAGCTTTATCGTAAGCACGATAAGTGAGAGTGGAGGCGCTTTGAGCGAATGACAAATGATTTGATTCTTGAGGTAAAATATTTTTTCGTTAGATATTTGACGTAAAAAGAACTACCATTAAAGGAGTTCTGAATCTTAATATGGTGTTATTTGCTTGTTGTTATTCCGAATTTCTGCTCACTTAACTCTGAACATCATACATTTTTTCTTATATCAGGAGATCATAACGAACAAATACTACGGGAAATTCCAATGAAAAGTTGGAGTGAAATGTTATATTCCTGTTTACTTGACTGAGAGGGAAAGTCATATCAAAAAACATAATTCTGTGTGTGTGTGTTTGTTCAGGGTAGTAGGTCAGACTAAAGTAACTTAGCTGAAATCAATGGAAACGCTACGTTTTGTCTCAGTTTCTCGTTATGAACTACGGTTGTACTATAGTCCAGGTAACTCATGGTAGTACTCTATCAATGCACCATAAAAGTCAAAAAATGTTATCTATGATGAGAAAATCATGGGTGGCTGATATTTTTGGTTTTAGAAGTCATGAAATGTGGGAGACTCGTTCATACTGAACTAGCTATAGAATTGCATTTCTTGACCATTTATCTATCAATAATTCTCGAAATAGATAGAATGAATTCAGTCGAGAATTAAGTGAATCACCTTTGACGTGCGTTACTTGTATTTTAAGATAAGATGAACGAAAAAATTTGAAGTTTTCGCAATAAACTATTCTCACAAGAACTTGTCTCTGTGTAAAGTTTCAAGTCGAAACTGGAAATTCTGTTTTTCTGGTGTTCCTGAGGGGAATTACGAGATTCGACGAAAAATACTCTAAAAATGCAATATTATCGCAGTAATAACCTATTAGCTCGAAGTCAAAAGCGGTTGAACAATCTTGTGAGTTCTCTCGTAAGAACAATCCTACATCTATTATTATATTATTTTAACATTGATCGTGATAATAACGATTCTAATGATCAAAATGAAATCAGCAATATTATTGCCAAGAATAATATTCATGCTGTCCATAATCTATGTTACTACTGATTATAGTGTAAGCAATACTTCAGTGAACTACAAATATATTTCTGTACTTCTTTTTGTACTGCTTATTATTCCCTTTTTTGAAAGAAAAGGTTATATGACGTTAAAATACGACAGATAAAATGCTTAAAGTTTGTCTATCTTTGGAATCGAGAAATCACACAGGACCATTAGTTCTTTATGATTTTGTAAAAACTTTTTTTTTATTCCAGCAAAATGTTTTTTTCTATAAAATTCGACTAAGGCACTTTTAAGGGTGAGGAATCAATTGGTGTGACTACGTTTTCCAAAAGTCAAAGGACACCGCCGTTTTTCTCAAAAGTTCTTCAAATGAACTGAAATTTTGCTTACTAGTATACATCAATAAGAGACATTTTAGTTCATAATCAATAAAACTATTTTCATCGAAAGTAACATCATAAATTGATTCTAATAATAAAATAAAATCATATTAGAGTATTTTCTGTTATTTTTAATTGAGAATTTTCTGAGTATTAAATCTGATCAAAGTTATTTTTCCATGGAGTAAGTTCAAAACAACATAAAAATCAATTAAATTCAAATAATCTTGTATATTTCAATGCCAATAAATAAAAGAATTAAAACACAACATAGCAAAAAATTACAAACTTTTACAATGACTATTTGAAAGTACAAAGAAGTATTTGTACATTTCTCAGTAAACTCTTATATGAACATAAATTGATAGGAGGTTATTTGTTTGAGTATTGTCATGTGTACATTCTATCTAAATATAAGATATAGCTATCAATCTATTGAAAAAAATAAAAAAGATTGTTACATTTATTTTGTTAGATCAAAATTTTGAAGAATAAATTTTTTTTTGATAAATTATTTATAATATAGAGCAAGTTTTTCATTTATCTCGGATAATGAAAATGAAAAGAAAAAAAACAAACTCATCTTTCATATTTATTAAGAAATAATATAATTAAATAAATATTTGGATTTTATATGAATCATATATAAAACTTATTGATTTTGAATAACTTACAAAAAAATAATTTCTTTTATGCTTTGTAATTTTATCGATATTTTAGTTGTTAATTATGTGTTCTTTTTCTAAGAATTAATGTTATAATTATTGTTGAAAATATCGAAATATTTTGTTTTCATGTTAAAATAAATGTTTCATTATTCTCACTTATTATAGATATAATTATATATAAATGAATATTTCAGTTCATCATGATAACGTAGTTAAAAAAATTTCGTAATAGAAATATTCAAAGTGTTTAAATTCTTATAAACAAATGTACATTCGATCTCCAATAATCATACTTCTCCTCTTTAATCATTTCTGCACGTTGCTATGTTATATGTTGTAAAAAAAAGAATTAACAATGTATGAATTTTGATCAAAGAACGAAATGTCAATATTACAAATGAATTTGGCAATCGGCGAAAAAAAGAACTGAAAGAGAAAATACGAATAACGAAACAGTTGATTAACAAACACATCATTTCTTTCTTATACGTTTTACTGAACAGAACAGCAAAACAACAGTAAAAAGATTCAAGGTAAACATCGATTGATTTTTTTTACATTAAAAGAATGTCTTTCAAATGTATATATTTAGTTTTTGTTAATAATGTATCATAAATGGATTTTTTGATTCAGATCAGTCCATGAAAGAAGATCTCTAAATGTAATATATCCCTCCATTAGGATGTACAGTGTATTTATTGATCATAGTAAGACTGGAAGAATTCTAAAAAGATTCGTATTTATAGTCAACTCTTTAAAAGTCATGATGATAGTAAAATAGTCATTCTTCTTTCTCTAGGGATGTCAGAATTTGCTTTTCTTTCAGTTTCATAATCACAGAATATCAACACATTTGCCAATATGTTTTACGAATTTTCAATTGCTCAACAATACGCGTGTATATGCTTTTTTTCCCCTTTTTTTACTATAAAGCTTTATATAGTTTCTAGATAGATATGTCAATGACGAGTTTTGCTTCTAGAAGTTTAACGTCATATATGCGCACTAGATTCATAAATATCCAGATCTACGTTCATATTTTGTATTCTTAGAGATGCAGTAAGCGACACGTCTGAAAATAGGCTTCATTGCCCTAACATTTTTATCCTGTGTTTTAGTTAGATCTCAGATTTTTTTGTTACCGGAGTTAGATGTGACTTGAGGCAAAAGTCATAAAATTTAGACGTAGTAGACTCTAGCTGCACATAAGAGCCATTCATAACTTGTTTATTACGAGATTATCATCAAAATTGGTTGAAAAATATGTAAAATGTGCCGATCAATGAAAATTAATCGAAAAAAATCTAGAGTATTTCACATAATTATTAGATTGAGAGTTCGAAGACTATCTACCTAGATTCGAATCCAAAAACGTTGTATTCAATGGACTATGTTTCAAGGTCACTATTCAATCAAAACAAGGCGAAAGCTTAATGGCTTCTTAAAAAAAAAATTCTATTATAGGTTGCAAACTCATCTCTGACTTGCACTAATGTTATGCATTAATAAATTTGAGTTCGAAATAAAAAATATTAATGCTGTTTCGTTTGAATAGCATAGCATAAAAAAAGTTTCTCCGTATTTTTATGCTGTCGGTAAAAGTCTTATAAAAAATATCGAGCCTATCTTAGATTTAAAGCGTTCCGCTGTCCATGGATCTGATAGAGCAAACGTTTTTGTTCAACTCAGTAATAAGTTTACCCATGTAGTAATTTTCCATTTATGATAACAAAATTAAAATTGCGATGAAACTTAATGGAGGATTCTCAGAGCGCGAATAGAATGGAAGAAAGCAGGGATTTTCTTCAAGTATATTTGGTGTATATCAAAAAAACGGTACTTGCTGAACTGATAGATCTACTCATGGGCTAAAAGATGGCCCATTTAGTCTTTTTATATGAATTTGAAAGAAAGGCGCAAAATCATTAATATGAAAACGAATGTATTGAAAGTATGTCATTTTGGGGCATTGCAACATTGACCGGATGTAATTCCATAGTTAATCGTTCGAACATCTCTTTGCATAGAGTTTTATAGAGAATTTCACAGACAATGTTCGTTACATGCGTATTTAGTTGCTAATAATTTTCAAAATTGAAGTTAATGAAAAGCAATAGTTAATGCATAGATAGAATTTAGTCAGGAGTTAAACGAATCGCATCGATGAGCTTCATCTTGAACTAGAACGGCGAAAAAAGATCAAAAATAAGTTCTTGTCAGAAATATAATTATAACTTAAGAAATATCTATTCTGTTATGATGGCTAGAGAATACATCCTATTCCGCAATGTTGAACATTACCGGAATCAGTTCTGTCTAGGATCTAATTCCCACCGTTTCCGGAAACAGATACTAACGTAATATGATTCAATTCTGTCATCAGGTGAACGCATCCAAAACTGAATTTCCGGAACCGGATTTACCCGGAATTAGTGGAACTAGTACCGATTCCGGAACAGAGACCGACATCGGGCCATTATATACCCTTCATGCTGATGACATAATAAGCGAATAAAAACGTTATTCGCTGCGGATAATTGATTTTATTCGTATATTATGTCATCAGCAAGAAGGGTCTATCGGGTCAGCGTCACGTTGATTGTTGCGACCTCATGTCGGACACTGTTTCGGAATCATTGGGAATTACACCGAAATCCTAGGAATTCCGGAAGTTGACGGAATCACTTCTTATAGTCGGATTCGATTCCGGATATTCTCGGAATTGGTGGAACCGATTCCGGAATTGATGTTGGTAAAGACTTGATGTATTTCCGGAATCGATGGAATTAGTGCCTATGCAGAACTAATGCCCTAATGTTCAACATCGCGGATTAGGATGACTGCTCGATGGCTAAGGAAATCAAAATAGTGTAAATAAAATGAAAACTCTCGTCAAACTACGTTGGGAGACTAAAACATGAGTTTTATTGATGTTTATTATTGTATTTGAAATAGGGATGCAACGGTGACGAAAACCGGTTAGAACCGAAAACCGTTCCACCGAAAACCGGCATGAACCGACAAACGGTGCACCGAAAACCGGTAGAAACCGATTTTCGTTCAGCTTTTAGCAGAGTATATTCCTTCTACTGTAAGAAAGCCTTTATGAAAAAAATACTTTCTTGATCCGTTTGCGTCAGGATCAAAGCTCAAAACAACATTAGAATTACAACTTTCGCAACTTCCGCTTCGTCTTCTCTATTTCGGACATCTCAGAGGTCCTGAAGCCGTATATTGAGAGGCTATCCTTGGGCTTCCAACTGCTATGCTATGGATGTACCCTTGGGTCGTCAACTATTACACTACAAGGGTATCCTTCGCTCCTCATCCACTCTATTATGGGGGTACCCACGGCTCCTCAACTGCTATACTATAGGGATGCCCTTGGATTCTAAACTTAGGGATGGCATCAAATATTTACTTTACTAGTAACTCAGTGCCTATCTTAAATCTCTGGTCGTTACGTCAGCTTTTATATTAGCTGACAAACGCGCCAATCAGATAACAGCAAATTAAAACTCCCTTATTTCACGAGTAACCATAGAAGATTCTATGAAGACTTTTGTAGAGCACCCTTGATAACCTCCAATTGGCCCGAACAACCCTATGTTCCGTCTTTATCTTCATGGAGAAAAACCGCCTCGAAATCTGGTTGGCTGAAAATCTTTCACAAAAGCCAATCAGATTGCAGGAAGTTGTAACTCCCTTATTTCACGGGTAACCATAGAAGATTCTATGGGGACTTTTGTAGAGCACCTTTGATAACCTCCAATTGGCCCGAACAACCGTATGTTCCATTTTTATCTGGATGGAGAAAAACCGCTTCGAAACCTCATTGGCTGAAAATCTCTCGTAAGAGCCAGTCAGATTGCAGGAAGTTGTAACTTCCTGATTTCACGGACAACCGTAGCAGATTCTATGAGGACTTTTGTAGAGCACCCTTGATAACCTCAAATTGACCCGAACAACCCTATGTTCCGTCTTTATCTTCATGGAAAAAAACCGCCTCGAAATCTGATTGGCTGAAACTATTTTGTAACGTCCAATCAGATTTCGAGGCGGTTTTTCTCCATTAGAATAAAGATGGAACATAGGGTTATTCGGGCCAATTGAAGGTTATCAAGGGTGCTCTACAAAAGTCTTCATAGAATCTTCTATGGTTACTCGTGAAATAAGGGAGTTTTAATTTGGTGTTATCTGATTGGCGCGTTTGTCAGCTAATATAAAAGCTGACGTAACGACCAGAGATTTAAGATAGGCACTGAGTTACTAGTAAAGTAAATATTTGATGCCACCCCTAAGTTGACGATCCATGGATACTCCCATAATAGAGTGGAAGAGAAGCGAAGGGTACCGCTGTAGTGTAACAGTGGAGGACCCAATGGTACCTCCATAGTATAGCAGTTAAGAATCCAAGGGTACTCTTGTAGTATAGCACTTGAGGACCCAAAAGTAGCCTCCTAATATACGGCTTAAGGACCTCTGAGATCTCCGAAATAGAAAGGAAGACTAACCTCGAGTTTCGAAAATTGTTGTTTTAATGTCGTTCGATCTTTGATCCTAACACAAATACACGAAAAGAGTATTTTTTTCATAAGCCTCTCCTTAATAGTTGAGAGACTATACTCTGCTAAAAGTTGAACGATAGCCGGTTTCTACCAGTTTTCGGTGCACCGGTTAATGCCGGTTTTCGGTGGAACGGTTTTCGGTTCTAGCCGGTTTTCGGCGGACCGGTTGTCGGTTGATACCGGTTTTCGGTGGAACGGTTTTCGGTTGATACCGGTTTTTGGTGGAACGGTTACCGATTCGTACGATCAAGCGGTGACGGTTCGTCATCGTTGCATCCCTAATTTGAAATAATGATTTTAGTGTAGTGATTGAGACTTAGCAGTTTTTGATGAAGTTCGTAACTAATAAGAGATTCTGACCTTAAATATTCATCTGTATAAAATTGCTTTTGCCAGTGTAACGAATATTTTTTTTAGGAACCAAATGTAGAGTATATAAGACATTTTAGGCATTGAATAAATATACGTCCATAAGCAATGGTAAATGCCAACCTTTTGTAGTAATCGTGAGTCCATCTAGCACTGAAATTGTATAGTGAATGATTTGCAAGATCTATACATCTAGTAGAGACTAATTATTAATGCGTTATTGTAATAGAAAATGCAGTATTTTCAGAATTAATTGCTATACTTAGACGTAGAAAAGTCAAAAATTCATTCAACTATTTTCTCGTCCTCACAACTCATTAAAATTACTATCGATTTTATTAGCAAAAAGTTTGAAGTTCCTTATAGGTGGTCGTACTGTAGTCTGTAGATACTTTGGATAATAAAACTGCATTCATCCAGAACTTCTACGTCCTTTCTACAGATATTCGACATTTTAGTCGATTATGTATCACACCATCTCGCAAAGCTTATCTATATCTTAAATTATACTTTAATATGTTGTTATTCTGAAAGCTTGTCAAAAGAGTTGTATAATATTTTCTACCGTCAGTAACGTACCTTCTAATCTCATTGATGCATCTTCATCTAAAATAAATTTTTCGTTTCGCTGCTATACTTGTGTATGAAATCTGAAAAATCTCACCTTTTTCTTCTACTTAGGTTAGGCATCTCCCCATAGTTATAGAAAACGCCTTATCTGAATTATTAACGACCAGAGAAGGTATCCGATGAAAAGAGAATATAGTTAAAGTTTTGCATCTTCCACTCGGCTTTTTCTGCTGTACATAGCACGTCTTTTACAGGACTGTTCCCTGTTGTGGCTGAGCCATCTGCAACAGAAATTTTCCCGTCACTCCTGAAACCTCTAGGACAGGACTTTTACCGGTATGCGTCAGCCATCTTTAACAGGATTGTTCCTGCTATACGTAGGTATTCGCCATAGAACTCTTCTCGCCGTGCATGATACCTCTTTCATAGGACTTTTTTCAACGTACCTGGAACCTCTGCTACAGAGCTTTTCCCGCCGTACATTAGGCATCTTCCACAGGACTCTTCTCATCGGGCTCAAGTTGACATCCTCGCTTGCATCCACTTTGAACACGATCACTCTCAAAATTGCATTAAACTGTGTCATTTGATTAGAAAGTGAATAAAATCACAGTCTCTTACGACTTGGATGAAGTTTTACGCACGCCTTCCTTTCTCATGCCCAATCACTCTGCCAATTTTCATTAGCGCACTCAAGGAACCGATGCGGATAGTTCTGTGACGCTATCTCACACGATCACTAAATATATAGCGAACAAACTCATCAAAATCTTGATCTGTATTGATCGCGATGAAATTTTACCCACCCCCTTCCGCGCACTCCATTTGGTGGTTTCAACCCCACGTCGACTTTCCTCAGGAGCCAAGGAAGTAGTGTGGAAACTTTTGAGACGCTAGCTATCACACGGACTGAATGTATAGCGAACAGACAAATGTTCTTCTTTAAATATGTAGATATGTCATCGTTGTGAGTCAAGAAAAAGAACAAATACGTTGTTTCTCTGAGTTATAGAAAACAAATGGATACACCATAGTTGTAAATCAAGGAAACACCTGTATGCATTTTTTTCTCTTATAACCTATTAGAAACCTTCGATTTTCACATTTAGACCAAAAAATCATTGATACAAAATGATTAATCTTAAAATCATACCAAATTCGCAGAATTTCTGCCAAATTCATGCAAATTTCATTGTTATATAACATGGGTGAAATTTCACCCATACACCCACACCCCTCACACCCTCGGTGGGTGATCCCGCTATGACCTTCCCCCGAGCCTGAGGATGCACCATGGAAAGTTTGGTGACGCTAACTCGTACAGGGACCGAATGCATAACGAACAGACAGACATACAGACATTTTTCTTTATATATATAGATTGAAGCAAAATTTTATTTTTTACCGCAATAATAGAAAATTTTTATATAAGCTATGAATTGTATTCAAATAAAAATTCATCTTTGACCTCTTTGAGAGCTCCGATATCAAAGGCTTTACTTAAATTATAATAATGATTTAGACAAAGATTTATCTTCAGTATAATTAATTTTTGTAATTTTCAAGAATTAATTTTGAAAGTTGATATTAACAAATGGCTTCAAAATATCCTGACAATAATGATTCACAACATAATCAACGATTTTCAGATTTTGCCGATGAACCTCTTCAAATGTTAATGCCTATTCAAGGTTATGAAAAAAAACCTCTGGTTACACTCGAAGAAGCTATTGAACCAATAGTTTCAGTTGTACCCGATGTTAAACGAATGGCATATGTTGCTAAAACGAAATGTAAAAAACCTCCAGCTGATGGTCTTTCAATAGATGAATCAGCTTCAATAATGCTTTATTCAATGGAATGGGAACCACAAGAAGAATGTCTATATTATGTATTAAATGCAACTCTTCGTTCTGAAAATCGAAAAAAATTAATTCCATGGTTTTTATTCCTAAAACTAATTTTAACTGCATTTGCACGTCTACCATCACGAAATCGTTTTGTTTATCGTGGCATTAAACGTGATATAAGAAAATACTATCCTACAGGAGAAACAATTACTTGGTGGGGATTTAGTTCATGTACATCAAAAATCGACGTTTTGGAAAATGAACTATTTTTGGGTTCAAAAGGAACAAGAACATTTCTTACTATCGACTGTGACAGTGGAAAAGATATTCGAAATCATTCGGCTTTTCAAAATGAAGATGAAATTCTTCTTCCACCTGGACGACAATTCAAAGTTGTTGCGTGTCTTAATCAATCGGGCGGTCTTCATATGATACAACTTAAAGAAATTGAATCACCATATGCACTCCTTGAACCTCCATCAAAAGTAAATCAATATTTTCTTTTTATTTAATCAATAATTAAACTGTAAAATTGTATTTGGATTCTTTTAAGGATATTTCACAAAATTTCAATCCTATTTCAGCCACTTCTCAATCAATATCCACATCAATAAGCAGGTATTATTATTATTCTCAGATGCATTTAAAGAAAGTTTAAAAAATAGTTGAGATCATGATTATCTTTACTAAAATAAAATTCATTATTTTGCACAAATATAATTCAAAAAATTGAGTACGTGAAAAACCATGTTAAGAATGAAGATAAAGATTTCGTGACTAGTCTAAAGTTAAAAATAAACTATAGTTTTTTTCAACTATAATCATTTAGATCGATTCATATCGAATAGATAATATTTTATTTCTAAGCTTATCTTCCGCATTAATATCTTGTATATTTTCATAGAATTTTAAATTATTTATAACTTACAATCATTCGAAAATATGTTTCTCTAAATATATCTTTTGAAAGAATAAATTTATCTTTTTTATTATGATCCTGATCTTTACTCTCTCAATAGTAAATTATTTTTGAAGTTGTACTAAATTGTGTTAAATGAGATCTCGAATATTATCTACTTATACTAAACTACCAAAGGCGAAATGTTAACTCGTTTTTTTTATAACCTATTTGAAAGTGTACTTTTTGAAATATAGTAAAAGCTAAATAGTAAATATTAAATAATTGGTTTAATGTTTGCCAATTGAATCTAATTGGTTAAAATAGGGATCTTCGAAAGTTGCGATAGGAGGCTGTTCCGAAATGTTAAACAGACCATTGGACATTCGTATTTTATTAAAATTCTAGGAAACCGGAATTAGTTTGCTGAAATTTACAACGATTACATCATAAGTATTTTGAATCAGTCGGACTAGCTATGAATGATTGAGAACCGCAAATCATCTTCTGCAAAACTCGGACAAGTTGCATTTCAAGAAGTTGTTTAGGAAAGATCGTATCTCATATCGCAGTAATAGTTAAGAGATATATGGAAAGCATGAATATAACTGCTTTTGAAAACTGCTGTTTGTGTATATTGTGATGAGCAAAAATTTTGTTTAACAATAAATTTATTTTTTATACAAATATAGAATTTGATGTAGAATATAAGTAATTTTTTTCTATAAATTTTATCTGTACAAAACACGATTTTAGTCTGAAAACTATCATTTTGTGAAACACGATCTGAAAGAGAGTGTTGAAGTGTTTAAGGGTAGAAATTTGCACCC